>JADRCD010076391.1:0-16308 GCA_019843815.1 Montemys delectorum | reverse complement strand
TGTCTCCCTTTTTATTTCTGATCTTGTTAATTAGGAAACTATCTCTGTGCCCTCTAGTTAGTCTGGCTAAGGGTTTATCTATTTTGTTGAGTTTCTCAAAGAACCAGCTCCTGGTTTGGTTTATTCCATGTATAGTTCTTTTTGTTTCTATTTGGTTGATTTCAGCCCTGAGTTTGATTATTTCCTGCCTTTGACTCCTCTTGGGTGAATTTGCTTCTTTTTGTTCTAGCGCCTTCAGGTGTACTGTCAAATTGCTGGTAAATGCTCTCTCCAGTTTCTTTTTGGAGGCACTTAAAGCTATGAATTTTCCTCTTAAGATGGCTTTCATTGTATCCCATAAGTTTGGGTATGTTGTGGCTTCATTTTCATTAAACTCTAGAAAGTCTTTAATTTCTTTCTTTATTTTTTCCTTGACCAAGTTATCATTTAGTAGAGTATTGTTAAGCTTCCACATGTATGTGGGCATTCTATTGTTTATGTTGTTATTGAGGACCAGTCTTAGTCTATGGTGATCTGATAGGATACAAGGAATTATTTCAATCTTTTTGTATCTGTTTAGGCCTGATTTCTTACCAACTATATGGTCAATTTTGGAGAAAGGACCATGAGGTGCTGAGAAGAAGGTATATCCTTTTGTTTTAGGATAAAAATTTCTATAGATATCTGTTAAATCCATCTGTTTCATAACTTCTGTTAGTCTCACTGTATCCTTGTTTTGTTTCTGTTTCCATGATCTGTCCATTGCAAAGAGTGTGGTGTTGAAATCTCCCACTACTGTTGTGTGCAGTGTAATGTGTGCTTTGAGCTTTAGTAAAGTTTCTTTTATGAATGTAGATGCCCTTGCATTTGGAGCATAGAGGTTCAGAATTGAGAGTTCATCTTGATAGATCATACCTTTGATGAATATGAAGTGTCCCTCCTTATCTTTTTTGATCACTTTAGGCTGAAAGTCGATTTTATTCGATATTAGAATGGCTACTCCAGCTTTTTTCTTGGGACCATTGGCTTCGAGAATTGTTTTCTACCCTTTTATTCTGAGGTAGTGTCTGTCTTTGTCACTGAGGTGGGTTTCCTGTATGCAGCAAAATGTTGGGTCCTGTTTATGTACCCAATCTGATAGTCTATGTCTTTTTATTGGAGAATTGAGTTCATTGATATTAATAGATATTAATGAAAAGTAATTGTTGCTTCCTGTTAGTTTTGTAGTTAGAGCTGGCATTCCGTTCATGTGTCTATCTACATTTAGGTTTGTTTAAAGATTACATTTTTGCTTTTTCAGGTATGTAGTTCCCCTCCTTGTGTTGGAGTTTTCCATTTATTACCCTTTGAAAGGCTGGATTTGTGGAAATATATTGTGTGAATTTGATTTTGTAATGGAATACTTTGGTTTCTCCATCTATGGTGATTGAGAGTTTTGTTGGGTATAGTAGTTTGGGCTGGCATTTGTGTTCTCTTAGGGTCTGTATAACATCTGCCCAGGATCTTCTAGCTTTCTTAGTCTCTGGTGAGAAGTCTGGTGTAATTCTGATAGGCCTGCCTTTATATGTTACTTGACTTTTTTTCTCTTACTGCTTTTAGTATTCTTTCTTTGATTTGTGCATTTGGTGTTTTGACATTATGTAGCAGGAGGAATTTCTTTTCTGGTCCAGTCTATTTGGAGTTCTATTGGCTTCTTGTATCTTCATGGGTATCTCTTGTTTAGGTTAGGAAGTTTTCTTCTATAATTTTGTTGAAGATATTTACTGACTCTTTAAGTTGGAGGTGTTCACTCTCTTCTATACCTATTATCCTTAGGTTTGATCTTTTCATTGTGTCCTGGATTTCCTGGATGTTTTGGGTTAGGGCCTTTTTGCATTTTGCATTTTCTTTGACTGTTTTATCAGTGTTGTCTATGTTATCTTCTGCCCCTGAGACTCTCTCTTCTATCTCTTGTATTCCGTTGATGATGCTTGCATCTATGTTTCCTGACTTCTTTCATAAGATTTCTAACTCCAAAGTTGTCTCTGTTTGTGATTTCTTTATTGTTTCTACTTCCATTTTTAGGTCCTGGATGGTTTTACTCAATTCTTTTACCTGTTTGCTTGTGCTTTCCTGTATTTCTTTAAGAGATTTTTGAGTTTGCTCTTTAAGTGCTTCTACTTGTTTACTCGTGATCTCCTATAATTCTTTATGGAATTTTTTTGATTCCTCTTTAAGGGCTTGTACCTCTTTACCTGTGTTCTCCTGTATTTCTTTAAGGGAGTTATTAATGTCCTTCTTAAGTTCCTCTATCAGCATTGTAAGATATGATTTTTAGATCCACATCTTGCTTTTCTGGTGTTTTGGGATAGCCAGGACTTGCTGCGTTGGGAGTACTAGGTTCTGATGAAGCCAAGTAGTCTTGGTTTCTGTTGATAGGACTCTTGCATTTGCCTTTCGCCATCTCTTGATCTCTGGTGTTAGATGTTCTTGTTGTCTCTGACTAGAGCTTGTTCTGTCCCTGCCAGCTGCAACTTCCCTGCAACTAGTGAGGCCTGTGCCTCCTGGGTGGTCCCACCTTAGAAAGTCACCGGAGACAAAATGGTGGATCTCTCATGAGTCCTTGGGTTAAGCCCTCCCTGGAGGCAGGCCCGCCATTTGCAGGGAATGGGCAGAGAGGGTCGCTGATCCACCTCTTTTAATTGGAAGCTGAGAGGGTCCTGTCCCTGCTGCCCTGTGACTCCCCTGCGACTCATGAGGTCTGTGTCTCCCGGCTGGTCCCGCCTTAGAAATTCTATAACATTATTCTTATGGATGGAATATATTCTTTCAATTATTTGTGTCTGTTGTATATTTATTAGCTAAATTCGTTTTTTTTTCCTATCTGGGTTTTTTCAGATTCTTTTTAAAAAGAGCATCCATATCCTGATGAATGGGGCAATGTTTTGAGAAAGATGCTTCTGAAGGCAGCAGTATTCATTGCTAGAAATGTATTTACTTACAAATCTTTGAGTGATTTCTTTCTTTGTTTAAATTGTCTTTTCTCCTTTATTGTCAAGGACTGAACCCAGAGCGTCACATATGTTAGGCAAATCCTGCTACACTCAATTATGCCCTTAATCCCGCATATCCTTTCTTTATTTGCAGCCCAGTCTGTGATTTTCTTGTATCTTTTTTTTTTCTTCTCAGATACAGGAAGTGTAAATAAACAGAAACTGAAGGTGTTTCACTTCAAATATTTGATTTAATACAAGTCACTATAAAGACTGCCTGATAGATATAAAATAAAACTTTTTCTGCTCTTATGTCAAAAAAATTAAGTGTTCTCTGTCTCCCTGTAAAAATTAAATTAAAAAATAAAAATAAATCAGACATACCTGCAATCTGGTAATACTAGCACTGGAGAGGCAGAGACAGGAGGGTCTCTGGGGCTCATCAATCAGCCAGTCTAGCTCAATAGTTCACTCCAGGTTCATGGAGAGACATTATTTATCATCCTCATCATATTGTCCAGCATGCAGAGTAGGTAAATAAATACAGTTTAAAGTATTTAAAGTAAAGTAGCCCTCTGGACAGATGGCTCGGTGGTTAAGAGGGTTTTCTGCCATGATTCAAGTTCAGTGACTAGCAATCATATTGCATGGACATCTAACTATCAACTCCATTTGAAGTGATCTGCCTTCCTCTGGCCTCTGTGAGCACTGCACCTACATTTGCCCATGCCAACTCCATATACCCCTCATACACCCATACATATATAATGAATAATCTAAAATTATTCTAAATATTAAAGAATAAAGCAATGGAAGAAGACACCAAACATTGACCTCTGACCTCCACACACTCATGCTAGCACATATGCACAGAGTGGGGGTGAGAGAGAGAGAGAGAGAGAGAGAGAGAGAGAGAGAACTGCACACATACACAAGCACAAAAACAAAATTAAGTTCCACAAAGCTTCTTATAGGAGTATCTTAAGGATAACTTCTTTGAATTGATATGGGAGGATCTCTGCATAATTACAGTCAACATATGTGAATAGAATAGTGATTCTTTGTAACTGGTAGCACATAATATAAGGATACTTACAGGAACTGGAGTTCTTTGGACAACACAATACCAATGTAGCCTTGCTGCAATTTAGGATCCTGAGCAAGAATCTGACACTGTTGGGCACCAGCATCTAGGACTTGGCTCTCCACATCCTTAAAAAAGCAGCAGTGAGAAGTCAAAGGATGGGACTGTTAGTAACCAAATCTTCTCTCAGAGGACACTGACTTATGCTGTGTTTGGGGGTTGGAATAAGAATGGCCCCAATAGGCTCAGGTATTTAACAGTGGTCCCCAGTCTGGGGACATTATTTGGAGGTTCAGCCTTGGTGGAGGAAGTATATCACTAGGGTAGGATTGAAGGATTCACAGGCTTGCCTCACAGTTTACCCTCCTTCTCCACACTTACAATTAAAGCTGTGCTCTTTCACCTTCTGCCATGCCTTTCTGCCATGATGAACTCTTATCCCCTTGGAACCAAAGGGCCCTATAAACTCTACATAAGTTGCTTTTCATCATGGTGTATTTACCACATCAACAGAAAAGTAACCCATACAGGTGGAGACCCTCATATGTCCATTAGAGTTCATGAGCATGATGGCACATGGCTACAAGTTATGCCTGACATACAGAGAACAATCATGCATACCAAAATAAAATGAAACAAACCCAGTGGGGATCTTTTTTGCAAGGTGAAGTTTTCAAATAGCAATGGCCATCAAAGCCCTCAGCCAAGTCCACAAGGAATGAGCTGGAATCTTACCTTCTCCATGTTCTTCTCAATCTCTAGTGGCACAACGTAAATTCCAGGTATTGCCTTTTCAATAAGGTTTTTAAAGGTATTCGTACTTGTGTTGTCTTCTAGCCAACAAGATCAATGATGGAAACACATGAATCAAAACATTACTTCAAAAAGACTTATTTAATTTAATATTTTGTGTATGGGTTTTTCCTTCTTGTATGTCTCTACAACCCTTGTGTACACTAAACACAGAGGCCAGAAGAGGATCTCAGGTCCTCATGAAGTAGAGTCACAAATAGTTGTAAGCTGCCATGTGAGTGCTGACAACTGAACCTGGGTCCTCTGGTCTCTTAACCATTGAGCTATCTATTCATCAAGGAAAACTGAAATTTCTAAAATCTAACATTTCAATACAGTATAAAAGAAAGATATAATTATTTGGTATTTACACACTGAAGAAAATATTAAAAGTTCTTGATTCTTGTAATTAAACCACTGTTTCTATAAGAGCATGAACTTTGTATGCACAATAAAAGATCTAGAGTTTATAACACACATTGGTCTGCAGTCTGTGACAACCATTGTTGATATTCCTGATGGGACAGCATGTACAATGCACAGTGCAAGTGTTTGGTGTTCAAAACAAAGGCTGCAGTGGAGTGGGAGATATGCCCACTACCAAGACAACTCTATTCACTTCACCTTTGATTTTGAATTAATGTTTGTCCATTGTATCTTCAGAATACTGTTGACACATTTTTATCAAGCTCCACATTCTATTCCATGATCTGCCATGGGGTCATATACCACAGTAAATGTAGCTGGAAGCTAGTGGATAAGGCCACCCTCCAGAATAAAGGACAATACTGTGAAACATATTTGAGATCAATGTCCAACAAAATATAAAAATACCTACAATATAGCAAGACAAATAGTATAATTAAGATATGTGAAGGCTTGATTCCCCAGTATAGGGGAATGCCAAGACAGAGAAGCAGGAGTGAGTGGGTTAATGAGCAGGGGAGGGGGAATGGGATAGGGGGAGTTTCAGATGGGAAATGAGATAAATTTTGAAATGTAAATAAAGAAAAGGTCTAATAAAAAAGAAAAGAAAGAAAAAATGTAAATGTGTGTGTGTGTGTGTGTGTGTGGTGTGACACATAGGTAAGCAGACTGAAGAGATGCTTAAGTGGTTAATGATATAGATTGCTTCTTCAGAGAAACTAAGTCACACCATTAAGTCCTAGTGACAATCAGAGTTATAATCACCTTTAACTCTGATTCTTGGGGTTCAACTATTTATTCTAGCTCCTATGGGTACTTGCACACAAGACAATCACACAAATACATATACATAAATAGGTTTTTAAACTTTTTGTGTTTTCAATTTATGTGTGTGAATGTTTTGCCTGCAATTATATATTGTGCTACCTGCGTGCCTGGTGCCTGAAGAACAAAGGTGGAAATGCTGAATCCTCTGGAGCTTATGTAACAAGCAGTTATGAGCTCCCATGTGAGTGTTAAGATCCCAACCTGGGCTCTCTGCAAGAGCATCTAATATACTTAGTCACTCAACCATCTCACTAGACTCAGTTAAAAAAGGTAAAAAAAATACAATCTTTCATGGTGGTGGATGGCTTTATTCCTACATTCTGAAGACAGAGGCAGGGAAATCTCTGTGAGTTCAAGGCCAACCTGGTTCTCCATATCTAGTTCCAGGCCAAGCAGGGTTAGCTTGTGAAACCCTTTCTATAAATAAATAAATAAATAAATAAATAGGGCTAAAGAAATGTGTACTGGCTGGTTTTGTATAAACTTGACACAAGCTGGAGTTATCACAGAGAAAGGAGCTTCATTTGAGAAAATGCCTCCATGAGATCCAGCTGTAAGGCATTTTCTCAATTAGTGATCAAGGAAGGAGGGCCCCTTGTGGGTGATACCACCCCTGGGCTGGTAGTCTTGGGTTCTATAAGGGAGCAAGATGAGCAAAAAAGTGGAAGCAAGTCAGTAAATAACATCCATCCATGGCCTCTGCATCAACTCCTGCTTCCTGCCCTGCTTGAGTTCCAGTCCTGATTTCCTTTAGTGATGAACAGCAATGTGGAAGTGTAAGCTAAATAAACCCTTGTTGGACCATGAAAAGCAGTCTGTGTTCTTGGTTCAGTGAGGCTTACTCCTAGCAACCCAGTAGAGTATTCTACAAGGGACAGAATAGTAAGCCACACCCCCAGACATAGATGGCTGACACTATGAGTCCTTACTCCAGTAACCTGTGGCTAGACAATGCCCCAAGCACCCAGTATTCTGACTGGACTCCACCTTCAGTCTACTGACCACAGCCGGGTATGCCCCACCCATGGGAGCAGAAAGGTAGCACAGCCCACTATAAAAGGGGCTGCTTTCCCCCTCCTCTCTCTCTCCTCTCTCTCATCCTCTTCTTGTCTTTACTCTCACTTCTTGTTCCCTCTCTCCCTTCCCTCTCTCTCCACATGGCCATGCTCAGCCTCTATTTCTCTACCATCTCTCTCTTTTCTGCATATGACACCTTAAGACCATGGATTGCCTCCTTTCATCTAGATTCCTTGTGTTGTCCCAGCGTTTGCAGTCATGTGACCAGACCAGTGACTTTTGACCCAACTGGACACTGCCCTTCCCCTCCCTGCCCCCTTTCTCCCATTGGCTCAAGGTGGAGTGAGCTGCCCCTGCCCCCTGCCCCCCTACCTCTCAGTTCTCCTGTGGTGTCCAGCAGCATCTGGGATGCCTGAGAGTAAGAGCCCATACAGCTATACTCCTCACTTCTGGCAGATTGGGATCCCATGGCTTCCTACAGCCAGACGCCCACCCAGCTGAGTGGAGTACATGGCAGCCTCCTGTGTCTGCCTGGCCAGTGAACTCCCGAACTCTGGCTCTCCCGCGGTACCTAGTGGTACCCTGGGCAGGAGTCGAGACTGCGTTCCCTACCCTCCACCCCCAGTGGGGTCCCTGCAGCCTAACATGGTCCAACGCCCATCTGTGGTGGTTCTGTAGGGTTCTACACTGGTCTCCCAAGCTCTGGCAGGACATGGGTTTTTTCCCACCCCTTTATTCGCCCTACTGCCTCAATGCAGCACCCTACAAACCCTTTACTCCCCAACTTGCTTCTTGGTTATGATGTTGGTGGAGGAATAGAAACCCTGACTAAGACAAAATGGTTCATCAGTTAAAAGCAATTATTGTTCTTCCCCATGGACATGGTGGCTCATAGTTGTCTGTAACTTCAGTTCCAGGGTATCTATCACTCTCTTCTGGCATGTATGGGTACTACATGCACAGACATAGATGCAGACAAAACACATAACATACATAAAACAAAATACATAAAACAATGAAATTAATAAATCTTAATGTAATATCAAAATTAATGAAGAAAATAATTTTTAAAATGAGAAAAAAAAGATATGTCTGCAAGAAGATAAGAGTTCTGACTGAAACCTAAATAGACATTGAGGATATGGAGAAATATGAACATTTATGCCCTATGGTAGACATGTAGCAATACAATCCCTCTAGAAAAATGTTGCAGTGCATAAAAAAATTAAGTATCTATTTATCAGATGACTGCACAATTCCACTCTTAACTTTATACTCAAGAAAAATAAAAACATTTGCCTATATAAAACCTGACACAAATATTCACAGTAGTATTGTTGATAATACCAGAAGCTTAAAAAAAGCCAAATGCCCATTACTGGATAAAATAATCGGTAGTATATTTGTACAATGGAATACTTCTAGTCACACATAAAAAGGAATAAAATACTGGGAAATGCTATAACCTGGGTGAATCTCAAAACATATTCTTTAAAATAACTCTGAACAGAAGATATAAATTATGCAATCACTTTTTTCTGTTGTGTCCAGAATATGACACCCCTCAAGCATAAAATATACCCTGGAGGTTATTAGAAATGAGAGGAGAGGGAAAGAAACAAGTCATATGACAGCTTTCCTGACAAGTTCTGAAACTAGGGAGGAGTTATGGATGCCTCATTTATAAACATGCTTAATGCCCCCAACTGTACACTGAAAACAGTGAACCTGATGTAACATCAATTTCACCTCAACAGTAACTGACAAAAACCCACTTCTTGCTCAGCTCTGTCTAATAGGTTCTAACAAGCTTCAGAAGGTCACATGGGGCTGGAGAGTAGCCTCACTGCTTAGCATGCACCAAGCTCTGGGTAGGACCTCACGACTATATAACCTACAAAAGAAGTATACACGTCTGGCCTCACACTTGGAAGGCAGAGGAAGGAGGATTAGAAGTTCAAGGTTACGCTCCACTACTTAGCAAATTAAAAACAACAACAACAACAAGAAAATTCGGTAGGTGTGATGACACAAATCTATAATATCAGCACTGGGAACTGAAGCAAGAGGATTAGCAAGACCAGAATGAGGTACATGAAGTGCCTTTGGCACATACAAGCAAAGGCTAGAAATGAAAAACAAAACTCCTTGCTTTTCAGATCCCAGCACAGTGACCTGTGGCACTTAGCTAACAACTAGAGCTTAAAAAGCCTGCACCAAAATGCCCAGCCTCGTGGAGTTCAAATGTTGTTACATGAGTAACTGCTTAACACATAGTGACCTGCCCACTCTGTCTGCTCAAAAAGTTCACAAAATGCAAAATGAAGGAAGGCCAGGTAACTTCTCTTAACTATGGTACAAGTGCCCCAGTCCTGCCAGGACCGTGGTTCTGTCTTTAAGAATCAGCCTCCTGTGTTTCTGTCTACAGTGTCTATTCTTCATTAATACCTTTATGTCTCTCCAATACTTTTAACAGGAAAGGATGTTGTATTTTATCAAAGGCTTTTTCAGTATCTAATGAGGTGATCATGTCAAAGATTTTCTCAAAGATCATGTTTTCTTTGTGTTTATATAGTGGATTTATGTTGATGGATTTCCATATATTCAACCATCCCTGGATTCCTCAGATGAAGCCTCCTTGATCATGATGGATGATCATTTTGATGTGTTCTTGGATTTGGTGTGCAAGAATTTTATTGAATATTTTTGCATCAATATTCATAGTGGAAATTGATCTGAGGTTCTCTTTCTTTGTTGGGTCTTTGTGTGGTTTTGGTATCTGTGTAACTGTGGCTTCATAGAACAAATTGGGTAGTATTCCTTCAATTTATACTTTGTGAAATAGTTTGAGAAGTATTGGCATTAGGTTTTCTTTCAAGATCTGATACGATTCTGCACTAAAACCATCTGGCCCTGGGCTATTTTTGGTTGTGAGACTTTGAATGACTGTTTCTACTTCCTTGGGGGTTATGGGACTCCCGGGGTTCAAACTGGCTCTGGGTGTCTGCAGAATGGGTTGAGAGTCAGTGTCTGGGGACTGAACCTGGGGACCCTAGGGGAATAGCTAGGGAAATGACTGAAGGAGCTGAAGGGGATTGTAATCCCATAGGAAGAACAATATCCACTAACTGGACCACCTAGAGCTCCCAGGGACAAAACCATTATCCAAAGAGTATACATGGAGGGAGGCATGGCTCCAGATACAAATGTAGCAGATTATCTGACATCAGTGGGAGGTGAGGTCCTTGGGCCTGTGAAGGTTTGATGCCCCAGGATTGAGGGATGCTAGAGCAGTGAGGCTGGAGTGGGTAAGTGGTTAGAGAAGCACCCTCATAGGGTCAAAGGGGGGTGAAGAGGAGGTTGGGATGGGGTGTTTGTGGAGAGGTAAGCAGAAAGGGAGATAACATTTGAAATGTAAATGAATAAAATGATTAATATGTCAGTTTAGTTCTGGTGAATTTTTTTACTTCTGTGCCACCACAAGCTGGCCATTCCCAGCACAGCACAACTTCATAAGCAACAACTTGACTGCAGGAGACACGTCCTGAAGCAGCTTCACAAGAGCTGTCCATATTCATGAATTCTAATTCCTCCCTGTGGTTTTCTTTAGCCCACTCAAACATACCACCACCCTCAAACTGGCCAATGGAGACCAGTCTTCACTTGAATAATTCCATGATCAGTTCCCAGGCTGCTCAAAACTGACTAGTGTACATGTGGCCTGATGTCCTGCTATCTTCCTTTTATGGTGGTGGTGTGATTTTCTTTGTTGTTGTTGTTGTTGTTGTTGTCGTTGTTGTTTTTGTTAGTTTTTGAAGCATGGTATCACACAATATTGTGCAGGAACTCACAAGAGTCTCACTAATGACTAGATAATCCACGCTTGCCTTGAACTCGCAGCTGTCTATCTTCCTTGACATCCCCTGTCCTGGGACAGTAAGTGTGGACCATCACTGGTGGCTTGTGGGTATCTCTGGGATTTAAGTCTTCATTGTTCCCTTTCAGATACCATGACATCTATCATATGTTCTGGACATAGCAACTACAATAGAAATATGGACAGTGGGACAAAACACAGAGGTTCTCATGCCTAAAACCCATACACCCTGATCCTATGTAGTCTCTCTCCTTCCTTTCTACAGACCCTGGAATGTGCCTGGCCCTGATCTCTCTTCCCCTATCATAAGAAGGAAAAAAACCCCAACTGACAAGCCACAGGGATAAAGCCAGGACGTCTCCCAAACAAACAGGCGACTGAGCTGAATCATACATGGGGAGTTCTCCTTGAAAATGTTCTTGAAGAAAATGAATCTCCACAGCTAATAAATCTGATCTCAACAAGAAACATGAGAAAACGCTGTTGTGGTCATTGCTGAAAGCGTCAGAATTCCCTATGATCACAGTGGACTATTCTGCATCCATTTCTTTCTAATGATAACTACTCCCCAGAGCTCACAGCCACAGCTTTTGTTTCAGGGACCACTGCAAGAGTCTGCATGGCCATCTAGTGTCACAAATAGAACAATCCTTACATTTTATTTTAATTTTAATTGTATATGATAGGGTGTCCTCATATAGCTCTGGATGACCTGACACTTGAACTGCAGATCAGGCAGGCCTCAAATTTACAGAGATCATCCTGCCTCTGTCTCCTTTGTGATGCAGAATTACTTTCCTAAACTAGCTCTCTATAGTCACTGGCTACCACAATAGGGCTTAGAACAATTATTTAAAGTGTAAAGCAGGCACATGTTGCTACCCATCTCCTCACAAGTTCCAGGTCCAATTCTGAGTTCTTACTTTACTTTTAAAAGCTCCAGCATATGTATCTAGCCTCTCTCCCCTTGATCCCTCTGCTCCTGCTACACTGATCTGCACACTGGTTTACCAAGCTCAGGGACTTTGTACCTGCTGTTCCTTTGACCACACATCCATTATGGCATCTTCCCTCATCCTCTTAAACTCCACATAGTTGTCACTCTTGTTAAATCCTGTTCTAACCTTGCTTTCTCCAAGCACAAGCTAATATATCAGAACATCTTCTTCCAGGATTTATTACTGTTTTAACAGCACCCATTTTACATTTCCCCTTATTTCTTTATAGTATGTTTCCCCTACTGGAAAGAAAGTTTCAGAACGGTAAAGAATGCTTCATCTTCAGATGTAGCAGGTGCTGGGTGGTAACTGAGGGAAGAACAAGCAGGTGCCTGATAGATCTCTACTCAGATGTGAAGGAATAAAAGCCTGAGTGTGCTGCCCAGGTCTGCAGGGACCAGATGGCCTGTGAGATGCTGTAGCTGATGCCCCAGCTGCTAGGATTTTAACAAAGACAACATAGCCACCAGCAGTACAGAGTTCTCTCTGAGGGCTCACCAAAGACACCTGGATCCCTTCCCTTCAATGCTGAGAATCCCCCAAATCCTAATTCTTGGCCCTTCCAGCTTTGGCTTTGCAGATGTGAATCAGCAATAGAAGGGAAGAAGGCTACCTGCCCTGTGCCAATCTACTCTTCACTCACCTTTCTCACTCCAGATCACCACAGGTAGTAGTAGCGTTTCGGCCTCAGGGTCCAGATACACCCACAAATTGGCATCAAAACACAAGGACAGAGCACATATTGTTCGGATCAACAGGAAGCGAGGTGACACCATCTTAGCTCAGTTATACCAACAAGTACTTGTGTCTCTGTCTGGAATAAGGGTGCCTTGCAGATAACCACGCCCCTGCAGGGCGGCTGCCACAGCCTGAGCATTCCCTGCAGCAATCACAATTTGACAGGTATTTATTTTGTTCTTACAACAGACTGGAAGGTATGCTTCTGTCTTTTAGGGACTCTTATACAATGCTTCCATTTGATACATAAAGTGTGACTATTTTGGAGTCCTCAAGGAATTTGACTGTGCCTCTTTCTCTCAGCTGTGTCTTAGCAGGAAAGAGCTGTCTGAATTAGTTTTGCTCTTATTTAGTTTGTAGCCCTCTAAATAGAAGAACTAAATTTTTACCCCAGGATCCAAGCCCCTTTCATCCAAGGTAATCCTTAACATAAAGGATGCTACATTGCATCATTTGAAATCTTCCTTAGCTACAGCTTCTGGCACTCCACTTCAAACAGTAATATGTCCCTCATTCCCCAGTACCTGCAGAGCCTGGTGTAGCTCTGGTGGGGACAGAGTGATGTGGTTCCTGCCCCTGAAAAAGGTCTCTGTATAAGCGTCCATGAGTGTCAATGGCTGCTTGTGTAATAATGTACATATTTTTGAACTCACTATCAGTGGAGTTCAAACTCACTCTTTCCTTCTGAGCAATGTATTCCCTGTTAATGTTAATGACTCCATGATAATTAGAATCAAATTGGCACAAGTCCAGGAGTCGAAGGTGTTGCTAAGTCTCAGCAAAATGGTAAATGCTGGGACCTTCAGGACAGCGCTTAAGTCCATGGAAAAGAACTTTACAAACATGAGTTTGAAAATATATAATTCTTAACTATGCAAAAAATAAGGATGCAAAATGAATTTTATGAGGAGATTCATGAATACAAAGTAACAAAATCAGCCAGTGGCGAGCCAACTACTAGGAAGGAGATAAAGATATTTAGGGAGTGGTGATAGCAGGAGGTCCTACCCAGCTAAGTTTTTTTGTTTATGTTTACAAAGGCAGAAAGATTCCTTATTTCAGGATTAGCCTAGGACAGAGCAAGGTTAGGTTCAGGAATGGTGGAAGCAGTAATTTCAGGGCAGGATCTACCCAACTATCTTGTGGTCTGTTTAAGAAAGGCAGACAGATCTCTGAAAATTTTTTTGCAACATTAAGAAAAAAATATATGCTTGCTGTCTCCTAGGAATCAAAGGGCTCGGGTCATGAGATACTAATTGATATGATAATCAAAAGAAAATCTGGAATAAATGACTGGATTGAAATATAAAGTAAAAGACTGACCATATGTTCTGCAGGAGAGGAGCTAGCCAGAGATTTTTTTTTTTTAGGATAAAAAGAGAGAACTAATTGGAGAAAACACACACACACACACACACACACACACACACACACACACACACGCATGTATGCAAGTAAGTAAGCAAGCAAGCAGGAAATGAACAGAGACTTCTTTTAGACTAGCAAGTAAGTAGAATACAGACAATGAAATCTTCAGAGAAGAAGCAGAACATAGAGAGAAGTAGATTGGAAAAGCTGGATCAAGCAGAACACAAGTCATCAGATAGGATCCATGATTTGATTTAATCTTGTCTCAAAAATAAACAAATAAATGAATAAATAAAATGAGTTAAAGAGACACATAGTGAAGAGGCAATAGAAACACCAACTACATATGATTGTGGAAGAATTTTTTTTCTCTAATGAGCTGTTAAACAGAATTATAACCAGAGGAAAGTTGATATTCCGGAATCCATTTTTCTCTACAGTGCCAAATACATGTAACACAAAATTAAAGTATCTTGCTACGTTAAAAAAGAATATCTACAACTTTCTCAGAAGTCCTCTGCTCCACCAGAGTTTATGCTGGTGACCAGAGGTTATGCTGGCCACTAGAGGTTATGCTGGCGACCAGAGATTATGCTGGCCACCGGAGGTTATGCTGGTGACCAGAGGTTATGCTGGTGACCAGAGATTATACTGGCCACTAGAGGTTATGCTGGCAACCAGAGGTTATGCTGGCCATGAGAGGTTATGCTGGTGTAGTGGCTATTCCTGGTTGTCAACTTGACTATATCTGAAATGAACTACAATCCAAAATTAGAAGGCTCACCTGGGGCCCTAATCTGGAGGCTGAGAGATACAAGTTTCCAACCTGAATCTTGGCATAAAGACCTTGAAGAATAGTGGCTATGAATCCCAGAGATTAACATAAAAAGCTCTATGAGTTCAAGATCATCTGGGATTAAAGGTGTGGTGGCATAGTGGCTATGAATCCTAGAAGATTAAGACTGGAAGATCTTCGAGCTCAAGCAAGGTCATCTGGGGTTAAAGGTGTGGTGGCACACACCTTTAACCTGGGCCACACCTTTTGCTGGAGACCCATATAAAGACATTAGAAAAAAGAAGGCTCTCTCTGCTTCACCTGCTTGTTTTGTGGGACTGAGCAACTGTTGGATCCTTGGGCTCCCATTCACAGCTGCTGCTGACTGTTGTTGGGAGTTGATTGTTGAGAGTTAGACTACAGATTGTAAGTCATCAATAAATTCCTTCACTACATAGAGACTACCATAAGTTCTGTGACTCTAAAAAACCCTGACTAAAACAGCTGGTGACCAGAGTTTATGCTGATGACCAGAGGTTATGCTGGCCACCAGAGGTTATGCTGGCCACCAGAACTCCAGGCAGGCTATCTAACCTCAGCCCACCCTCACTCTCTCAGTGTCTACCCAGTTTACCCACAATCACCTCTCTCCTCCTTGTGACCAGGTATCAACCCTCAACTTGGGCAGCCCCCCCTCCCCCCATGCTGGACAAAGGGCTGCTCTGGCCATAAGAATTACAGCCCCCAACACAGGTGGAATTCCTCTGCTCCACCACAGGCAATTAGAGCCAGAAGAGCAGAAAGGAAGAAAAAAACAAGAAACAAAACATCCATTCAATAAGGACAAAACCAGAAATTGGCATCTGGTACTATAGTCATTCCACTCCTAGATGCCTAGACTCAAGTGTAAGAACATCATCATCAACAGCCCATGCAATATGTCACTACCAGAGCCTAGATATCCTACTACAGCAAGCGTGTAGTATTTAAACACAGTCTAAGCACAAGAAAATGACCTTAAAACCAACTTTGTGAAGATGATAGAGGCCATTAAAGAGAGAAAGTGAATAAAGAAATCAAGGAAAAAAACAAAAAAAGCAAAATCTCACACCAGTACAACCAAAAGAAAGGAGACAAACACATATACATACACATACACCACCACCACCATCAACATCAACAACATAAAAGGAATTAGCAATCATTGCTCATTGATATCTTTCAATATCAATGGACTCAATTCCTCAATAAAAGACACAGACAGACTAACGGAAGGGACGTGAAAACAGGACCCATCATTCTGATGCATAAAATAACATACCTCAGCATCCAAAATGGATATTAACTCAGTAAAAGGCTGGAAAAATGTTTTCTAAGCAAACAGATCTAAGAAACAAGCTTGGATAGTGTCTTAGTCAGGGTTTCTATTCCTGCACAAACATCATGACCAAGAA
>JADRCD010076384.1:5623-26736 GCA_019843815.1 Montemys delectorum | reverse complement strand
CTCTGTTCCTGTCCACAAGACATATTTTCTATCTCCCTGGGAGATAGAATTGCTCAATTGGTTATTCTTCCAAGTTTACATAGTTGTTTCTCATCTACCGAAATGTCTAGAGGCTCTGCAGGGCTTGGTTCCTCTGGAACTGATTTTGCTCATTTGGTAGTAGACCTTAAAACTAGACCTACCTTGCAATTAATGATTGAAGAGAAGAATTTTACAGGAATTTTAGATACAGGAGCTGACAAAAGTATTATTTCCTCTAACTGGTGGCCTAAGGTGTGGCCTGTTATGCAATCATCCCACTCCTTACAGGGACTGGGTTATGAGGCCAGCCTGCAGTCAGTTCACGCTCCTTGACTTGGCAGACACCAGAAGGTCAGACAGGAAGTTTTATACCTTATGTGCTTCCTCTCCCTGTTAATCTCTGGTGAAGAGACATTTTGCAAAACTTAGGACTGACATTGACTAATGAATATTCACAACAAGCCATAGAAATTATGGAAAAGATGGGATATAAGGAAGGAAAAGGCCTTGGTAGAAAAGAACAAGGAAGGCTAAACTCAGTTCCCCAAGAAAGTAATACAAAAAGACAGGGTTTTCCCTAGTTGCCATTGAGGGCTCTATGCCCATAACCTGGCTTACAGAGGAAGCCATGTGGGTTCCTCAATGGCCTTTATCCTCTGAGAAATTGGAAGCAGCTACCAAATTAATTGAAGAGCAAGTTAAAAATGGCCATTTAGAACCTTCTACTTCCCCTTGAAATACGCCTATTTTTGTTATAAAAAAGAAATCAGGAAAATGGAGACTTCTCCATGATTTAAGAGCCATCAATGCGCAGATGCGACTGTTTGGTTTAGTGCAAAGAGGCTTACCCTTGCTTTCTGCATTACCCAGACAATGGAGGATGATAATTATAGATATTAAAGATTGCTTCTTCTCCATTCCCCTGCACCCACAAGACAGACAGAGATTTGCATTTACATTACCTGCTATTAATCATCTTGAACCTGATAAGAGATATCATTGGAAAGTTTTACCACAAGGTATGGTCAATAGTTCCACGATGTGTCAACTGTATGTACAAATGGCCCTTGAACCTGTTAAGAAGCAATTTCCTTCCCTGCTTTTGATTCTTTACATAGATGATATACTTATGTGCCATAAAGAGTTCACCGTTTTGCAAAACTTGTACCCTTTATTAATTGCTACATTAGAACAGTGGGGTCTGCATATTGCCACAGAGAAGGTTCAGACTTCAGAGATCGGCTCCTTTTTAGGGACAGTTATTTATCCTGAAAAAATAGTTCCTCAAAAATTAGAAATTCGCAGAGATCATTTACAGACTTTAAATGATTTTCAAAAATTATTAGGTGATATAAATTGGTTGAGACCATTTTTGAAAATCTCCTCTGCTAAATTGAAACCTTTGTTTGACATTTTGGAGGGAGATTCTCACATTTTCTCGCCAAGGGCACTGACACTGGCTGCAAGCCGTGCCCTGCAAATGGTAGAGGATGCCTTGCAGGAGGCCCAGCTAAAACGCATTGATGAGACCAAAACCTTTAATTTGTGTGTCATTAAGACCAGACATTTACCAACTGCTGTGCTATGGCAAGATGGGCCCCTACTATGGATCCATCCTAATGCATCCCCTGCAAAGATTATTGAATGGTATCCAGATGCAGTTGCTTAGCTTGCCCTTCGTGGATTAAAAGCAGCTATTACCCATTTTGGAAGGGAGCCTAAGGTTCTGATAGTACCTTACACTGCACATCAGGTTCAAATATTAACTGCTACCTCTGATGTTTGGGCGGTGTTAGTCACCTCTTTCAATGGCCAAATAGATAATCATTATCCTAGACATCCTATTTTACAATTTGCCTTGAGTCAGGCTGTCATCTTCCCACGTATCTTATCTCAAGAACCGCTCCCGACGGGATAGTGGTGTATACAGATGGGTCAAAAATAGGAGTAGGTGCTTATGTGGTGAATAATAAAGTTACATCTAAACAATATAATGAAATTTCACCTCAAATTGTGGAGTGCTTGGTGGTACTAGAAGTCTTAGAAACCTTTCCAGGCCCCTTAAATATTGTATCTGATTCCCTTTATGTGGTAAATGCAGTTAAAGTCTTGGAAGTTGCTGAATTGATTAGGCCCTCTAAGAGGCTTGTAGAAGTTTTCCAAAAGATTCAATTTACCTTGGCCAATAGAAGATATCCTGTTTTTATTACACATATTAGGGCTCACTCTGGTCTACCAGGTCCAATGTCTCAGGAAAATGACTTGACAGATCGAGCCACAAAGTTGGTTGCTATTGCCCTATCCTCAAAATTGGATCTGGCCAAAGAATTTCATAAAAAATTTCATGTGACAGCAGAGACGTTAAGTCGTCGATTTGATATAACTAGAAAAGAAGCTAGAGATATAGTTACTCAATGTCAGAATTGCTCTCAATTTTTACCCATGCCTCATGTGGGAATTAATTCAGGAAAAATTAGGCCATTGCAGATTTGGCAAATGGATGTTACTCAGATTTCATCCTTCAGTATTTACAGGTTTCTATTAACACCTGTTCTGGTATTATGTTTGCCTCCCCCTTATTGGGAGAAAAGGCAGCACATGTTATCCAACATTGCCTTGAGGCCTGGAGTGCCTGGAAAAAGCCTAAAACTCTCAAAACCGACAATGGGTCACCTTATACTTCTCAAAAGTTTGGACAATTTTGTCGCCAAATGGAGGTGACTCACTTGACGGGCCTTCCAAACAATCCTCAAGGACAAGGCATCATAGAACGGGCTCATCGCACGCTGAAATCTTATCTGATAAAACAAAAAGGGGGAGTCGAGGAGGCTCTACCCTTAGTGCCATGAGTAATCGTCTCTATAGCACTCTTTACTCTTAATTTTTTAAATTTGGACAGTCAGGGCCATTTGGCTGCTGACCGTCATTGTTTAGAGCCTAATAGGCCAAAGGAGATGATCAAGTGGAAGAATGTCTTTACTGGCCAATAGAAAGGCCCAGATCCTATTTTAGTAAGATCCAGGAGAGCTGTTTGTGTTTTTCCGCAGGACGAAGATAACCCATTTTGGCTGCCAGAGCGACTGACGCAACGACTCGTGACATCTGAAGATGACCCCTTGAAGGACTCATCTACAGACGTTTTCAGTCCTCATCATGATTCTCCAGATTTGGGTTCCTAGTATATGGGGGGAACAGCAATGGGCTATATTATCTGCCTATCCAAAGCCTATGCCAATTAGACATGATTCAGTTGTGTTCCCTAAGCTTTTTATAACTAATAAAACTGTGGGTTTGCCATACCTCCCATATGACCCTATGTGGGCACCCTTAGGAGAGAATCACTCTTTGGTAGAGAGAGGCTCTCTCTGTTTCCAATTCAAGGACGATGGAGACTGTATCAAGTTAGCAAGCCAGGCCTTGGGAATGTTTGATGACGAACAAGGAGGCTGGTTATACTCTACTCAAAATACTAGCAACATAGACATAACCATTACAAGCAATACCTTTTGGCAAAAGGCAATTTAGATCAATGGTACTTTTATATCACCTAATGCCATTTATAAAGAACGTCCTTCTCAACCTAGGATAGCTCCCCATTGTAGTCTAGATAATGAAGAAACCATTCCTCCTTGGTCTGATTGTCAGTCCTTTCTTACTAGTTGGGAAAACCAAGATAAGACCTTTTCCTTCTCCCCTAATATGAAGTTTGACCCAGAAGGAGAGGAGGATATGAAACAGGGGATGTTTATTCAAGATTTCAAGGTACATCCTTTCCATAAGTGGTTACTCTGTGGAGTTAATGGTAGTTGTACAGATCTTAGTCCGTTGGTCTTTATTCAGGGTGGAACCACAGGGAAAGCCATCTTTAATGGCGTTTCCAAATTTTATCAGTTTCATAAGATAGCAACCCAGAGACCTGGTAGAACCTGGAAAATATATAATAATTTTACTATAAAAATTACTGGGGTTAATAAAATTCAAGAACAAATTGACTTTTCACCTACCCTGGTGTGTGTTTATCCCCCCTTCCTGTTTATTCTTTCAAATTCTTCATTTAAAAATTGTACTAATGATTCCTGTGTAATGTCTCAGTGTTGGACTGGCAAACAGGCAAGGCGTGCCATGGTTGCTAGAGTGCCAAATGGGTTCCAGTTCCCATAAAAATCCCAACTACTCTGTCATTATTCAGGCAAAAAAGAGATTTTAGAATAACCACAGCCATTATAACGGCGATCTCTGTCACCGCGGTTGCAGCTACTGCCGTTGAGATCGCCATGTCTACCTCAGTCCAAACAGGCATAGTTTTAAATCAACTATCTGCAATGGTGGCAGACGCAGTTGACCATCATACTTCTGCTAGTGCCCAATTAAAAGGCGAGCTGATGGTGGTCAATCAGCGCATTGATTTAATAGAAGAAAGATTAGATATTCTTTTCCCATTACCCCAATTAGGGTACGAAAGAAGGTTGGGCGCCCTGTACATTACCAGCGTGCAGTATGATAATTACACACAGGCAGCTAACTTGTCTAGAAAATTATCTTTATACCTTACAGGGAATTGGTCAGAGGGATTTGATGAGACCCTTGAATCATTGTGAGCGACAGTAGTAGCCATCAACTCGACACGAGTGGATCTATCACTGACTAAAGGACTCTCCTCTTGGATTTCTTCAGCCTTTTCTTTCTTTAAGGAGTGGGTGAGGATTGGCCTGTTTAGTGTTGCCTTGTGTGCTGGCTTAGTGTTTCTTCTCTAGATGGTTTGCGAACTCAGAGCCCAACAAAAATGTGACAAGGTAGTAATTGCCCAAGCACTTGCTGCGCTAGAGCAAGGAGCCTCTCCCGATATTTGGCTCAGCATGTTAAGAACAAAATAAACACTCAAAGGCTAATGGTCAGTGAGACTTAGCTCTTGCACCCCGTGGAGTCTTATCCCATTGCACATGGGAGAGTGAGTCAAACTGCCATAAGTCCTCGAGGCCCGCTGCCTTTGGCCCCTACGATGGGATTAGGCTGATGCCATAAATCAGGAGCACACCAATGAGTAGTGATCCAAAAGATCCCACCGATCTGTTGGTGCTGATAATGGACAGCACATCAGCTAGTCTAAGACATGGGGCATTGGCCAGAGCCTATCATTTAAAACAAAAAGGGGGAGATGTAGAGAGCCGCAACCGAGCTGGCAGCCACCATTACAAGATGGCGCCGGCATCCAGTGTCTTCTCCCTGTAACAAGTAGTCTGTGCATGTGCCTAGGGCCAGAGCGTGCCAAGTCTCAGTCCATCTGCGCATGTGCTAGGGCCAGAGAGTGCCAAGTCACAGCCTATCCCGAGGCGTCTCATGAGGTAATGAGCAAACAGTCAATCAGAGGTGAACACGCCACTCGAGGGTGTATATAAGCAGTGCATTTCCAGGGCTCGACCTCTCCTCGCCACATGATAATAAAGGTTTGCTACAGAAAGATCCTGGTGTTCCGCGTGATTTCTTGCCGGCGAGAAAGTAGCGCGGGCCACATATATTGATATTATTTTTCTTTATTCATATAAAATTCCAAATTTATCAAAAATAAAATATTTTTTCCTAATATATTTGTTTTTTTCTAGGCTTTCAGATTGCCTATGTATTCATATGTACTCATATGTATTCAAAGGTTCTCACTCTATTTCCTGTTTCAGAAGAAATTCAATTCTAAGATTTCAAAACTAATTAAAACTGGGTTAGCTTTTTATTGTATCCATCAAATGAAAATAGAGCAATTTGCAAATTCATCTGGAATAAAAAAAATCTTAGGATAGTGAAAACTATTCTCAACAATAAAAGAACTTCTGGTGGAAACACCATCCCTGACCTTAAGCTGTACTACAGAGCAATCGTGATAAAAACTGCATGGTATTGGTACAGTGACAGGCAGGGGATCAAGGGAATAGAATTGAAGACCCAGAAATGAACCCATACACCTATGGTCACTTGAACTTTGACAAAGGAGTTAAAATCATCCAGTGGGAAAAAGACAGCATTTTCAACAAATTGTGCTGGCTCAACTGGCAGTCAGCATGTAGAAGAATGCAAATTGATTCCATTTCTATCTTCTTGTACAAAGCTCAAGACCAAGCGGGTCAAGGACCTCCACATAAAACCAGATACTGTGAAACTAATGGAAGAGAAAGTGGGGAACAACCTCAAACACATGAGCACAGAGGAAAATTTCCTAAAGAGAACACCAATAGCTCATGATCTAAGATCAAAAATCAACAAATGAGACCTCATAAAATTACAAAGCTCAGAAGGCAAAGGACACTGACAATAGGACAAAATGACAACCAACAGATTGGGAAAGGATCATTACCAATCCTATATCTGATAGAGGGCTAATATCCAATATATACAAAGAACTCAAGAAGTTAGATACTAGAGAACCAAATAACCCTATTAAAAATGAGGTACAGAGCTAAACAAATAATTCTGAGATTCCAACTCACACCAGTCAGAATGGCTAAGATCTAAAACTCAGGTAACAGCAGATGCGAGGTTGTGAAGAAAGAGGGACATTCCTTCATTGCTGGTGGGATTGCAAGCTGGTATAACCACTCTGGAAATCAGATTTATGGTTCCTCAGGAAATTGGACATAGTACTACCAGAGGACCCAGAAATATCAATCCTGAGCATATATACAGAACAATATGTAATAAGGACACATACTCCTTTATGTTCATAGCAGCCTTATTTGTAATAGCCAGAAATAGGAACCAACCCAGATGTCCCTCAACAGAGGAATGGATACAGAAAATGTGGTACATCTACACAATGGAGTACTATTAAAAACAATGAACTTATGAAATTCTTAGGGAATTCTTAGGGATCTAGAGAATATCATCCTGAGTGAGGTAACCCAATCACAAATGAACACACATGGTATGGACTCTCTGATAAGTGGATATTAGCCCAGAAGCTTGGAATACCCAAATACAATACACAAACCACAAAAAACTCAAGAAGAAGAAGAAAGACCAAAGTATGGATATTTCATTCCTTCTTAAAAAGGGGATCAAAATACCCATGGGAGGAGTTGCAGAGACAAACTATGGAGCAGAGACTAGAGGAAGGACAGTCCAGATGCTCCATCTGGGAATCCTTCCCATATTCAATCATCAAATCCAGACACTATTATGGATTCTAGCAAGAACTGGCTGACAGGAGCCTGATATAGCTGTCTCCTGAGAGGCTCTGACAGTGCCTGACTAATAGAGAAGTAGAGGCTCACAGCCATCCATTGGATTGAGCACAGGGTCCCCAGTGAAGAAGCTAGAGAGAAGACCTAAGGAGTTGAAGGGTTTGTAGCCCCTTAGGATGAACAACAATATGAACTAATACCCTCAGAGCTCCCAGGGATTAAACCACCAACCAAAGAGTGCACATGTTGGGACAAATGGATCCAGCAGTATATGTATAGCAGAGGATGGCCTAATTAGTCATCAGTGGGAGGAGAGGCCCTTGGTCCTATGAAGGTCCTTTACCCCAGTGTAGGGGAATGCCAGGGCCAAGAAGTGGGAGGGGGAGGGAACAGGGTTTTGTTTTTTTTTTTTTTCCTTTCTTTTTCTTTCTTTTTTTTCAGAGGGGAAACTGGAAGAGGAGATATTATTTGACAGGTAAATAAAGAAAATATCTAATAAAAATTAAATGAAATTATGAGGAAATATAAAAAAGAAAATTATATTAAGCCATACATAAAAGTTAAGGATATTTTGCTCTGGTATTCTTATAGCTAGGATTATTTAATTTTTTTTTTTTTTTAAGCAATGGCAAAAGTTGTTTCTATAGGTAAGCAATTTAAACTTCTCATGGAGAAAAAACTATATTGAATCTGTTTAATTCCTGAAGAAATTAATCTGTTTTATTAATAGTTGTATAGATTATAATTTCTTTGTCAATACATGAACCCCAGATGGCTTGAATCTGTGCAGATCCTGTAAATGCTGCCACAGTCCCAATTAATTCATATGTGGATCAGTTTGAAGACAGTGTTTCCTTGGTGTCATCCCTCCCCTGTGGCTCTTATAATCATTCTGCTTCTTCCTTCTTTTAGCTCTCTGAGCTCTCAAGGGAGGTGTGTAATGGAGACATCGCATTTAGAATTGCATATTCCAAGGTCTGTCACTCTCTGCACATTGTCCAGTTTTATGTCTCTGTGTAAGTTCTCATCTACTGTAAGAGAAGGCTTATCTGATTATGCCTAAGCAAGACATTGCTCTATGTGAATAGAAACCTGCTACTAGGAGTTATGGAATTATATATTGTTTTCATGGAATACTAGTATTTTTTTTCCAGGCCCATAGTTTTTCAATGTTGGCTACTTTAGCAGTAACAGACACAGGATCTATCTCATGGAATGGACCTTATATCTATTAAGAGAGTAGGCAGCATACACCAATTAATATGAGGCCTTCAATACATATACAGCAGAGGACTGCTGAGTTTGGATTGAGAGAGAGAAGATGTACCTAACCCTTAAGAGACTGGAGGCCACAGAGAGTGAGGAGGTCTAGTGGGGTGGGAGTATGGTGTTGGGGACATCCTCATGGAGATAGGTGGAGGAGGTATGGGATGTGGACCAGGAGGGGGATAAAATCTGGTGTGTAAAAAAAGATTAAATAAAAAAAAGAGTGTAAGTTTCTTCCATTAAGGAACACCATTTTTGTGTGTTGTTTATTGACTAAATTTGAATAGTTTGTAGAGAGGAGAGATAAAACCATGCTGCCAACAATTCATTCTATGTAAATGGAATGTTGTGTAAATATCTTTTAATGTTTTCATTAATAGAGATGGGCATGCTATTATTGTTGTCAATGTAGGGATTCCAGGAATTTCCCTGGAAACAATAGCAATAATAGTAATACTTTAGGTGATTCTTAGTAATATTATAGGTACTTGATAAGTTTTCATTTCTTAATATAAATATAAATTTATACTTTATAAATATTCTGAAGTTGATCAAAATTTATATATAAAAATATATAAATATTTATATATGAGTTTATATTTGTCTGTGTGTGTGTGTGTGTATACATTTTTTTCACATAGGATTAGGTTTGTAACCCTGGCAAAACCATGAATTCAGATTATATTCTTAATTCACTCAGAGAGTATAAATAAGTGTGTAAACAGAGAAATTTATGCACTGACAATGATTACCATATTATTATTTGGCTCTCTCCTGACTTGATTTAAATTTAAGGTCTTTATTAACAGAATTCTGTGTTTATTAATGAATGTATATACTTTAAAAAAAACATAAATGTCTATTTCCTGTTCCTTAAATGTTCTATTTAAGTTAAATACAATATAAGGGTCAAAATGAGGACTCTTGTTTTTATATTTCATTCATAATTTAAAGTCTGAGTTATAAGAATGGTTTATATTGGTTCATTTTCCCCATACTAGCTTTTATTATTTTTCTAAGCTTAGAATTTAAGACCTACTTAGGTATACTATGCCATATTGAGTGCTATTCATTTTGATTTTATAAATTATTTTGACATGTGACTTTTACTTTGATGGAAATTACTTGAAGTTATTTCAAAATTGTTTGGGGATAACAAACCTATCTCTTAAAGGTCATTGTGTCACTGTGGTTTGGCACGGACTGGGTTTATTTCGGAGACCCCAATTTCTGTGAGATGAGAGTTCTGGTCAGGTGGGCAATAGGTCGGCGGATGACAGACAGACTCAACACAAGAGTGTTCTGAATCTGAATGTTATTTGTATAAGGTGAAATTCAGGCTTAAATAGCATACAGCAAGCAAGGCAGATGACAAGAGTCAAGTAGGCAGACGAGGGTTACAACAAGGTCAATAAGATCAGAGGGCAAGACTGAAGTTGCTTAGGCAAGTGAGCACCACATCAAGGTAGGTAGGCTCAAGTATCCAGGTGTGAAGCAGGCTGAAGAGCAGTGGAGCCCTCCCTCCTGGGGCTATTTTGGTATTCCTATGCTAATTCTCTGGTTCTGCTGGAGGCAAGGACCAGGAGATTCCAATCTAGTAGTTCCTGCTAATTCTCTGGGTCTTGCTGGAGGAAAGCACTAGGAAGTGAAGCCCTTCCATTACTCTTCCACTATGTAAAACAGTTCTGTGTTCTGTAGGACTGCCCTAAGGAGTGTGCTTGAGCTCTGTTGCTAACTCTGAGGAAAACCTGTCTGATAAGGCAGATTCCTTGAGAGAAATTCCAAACTAAGGACATCTTGGAATTAAATTAGGATAAGTTGGAAATATTGTGCTGGCCAGGAAACAATGCCCAATTTTAGCCATTTACGAATCATTTCTTGGCGTACCTTTTATGCCAAAATAAGAGGGCATATTGACGATTGGAAAGACTAATCTGGAACACGTCTGAGTTAGGAGATACCAGCGACTGTCTGAATATCCAGGAGGCACAGAATTCCTTTTGGATCCTTAACACTTCTTATCCTTAATCAGGCTTTTATCCCTGATATTACGGATTTAACTGGAGTAGACGAGTGGGCGTGGCAGTGGTTTATGCCTTCCTTGGCTGCTGCGTCCCTTATTTACATGTATCTTCCATGTAATTAAGTTGCTTCCAGTTGCTGCTGCTATACTTCTGTCCATAAAAATATCTGATGTTTTCTGTATGTGAATTGTCACCCAGTTCAACACAGAGATAATGGGGTATATTTCTGTTTTGCTCAAGACCTGTAGCTTTCTCCTCATTTATCATCATGGTGGAATCAGAAGTTACTTTGATACAAAATTTATCTTTTTTTTCCTCTCCAAAATTAATTCTTTTTGATCTTTCTTGTCTGTGTCTAGGTAATTACATTATATAAGTGGATAAACTGCTTGGAGTATTATTTCTGTGAGTTCCTTTTATTCAAATCAATTTAGTTATTTGTATTTTAATTTGCATGTAGTTTATATTTTCTGAAGTCTGATAAAGTCTTATTCAGTTTGTCATCTCATCATGCACTCACCAACTCTTTCCCCATCCAAATCTTTCATTCAGTTTATTAACAACACAGAACCAATTCATTTGTACAACTTAACCCATGCTATCTTCCTCTTTACCTTTGCATCTCCTTTCACTTTCTGTTTTTAAAACGCTAAGAGTCAAACACAGGGCTTCAAGCATTCAAAGCTGACATTCAATGACTAAGCCATACATCAACATCTTACTTATGATTTTAAATATAAAGTCTGCTTTTTAAAATGTGTTTTTTCCTCTGCAACCACAAAGATTATTGTGTTATCCTGTATTTTGTTCTGCTGCATAGGCTTATATCATTTTCTTTATAGTCTTACAGTTGACAGACCAGGGTCAACCCCACCCATTCTTGTTCTTAATAATGACCAAGATACTATATATATTCTCTTCTTGTGAATAAATATTAGTGTTTCATGACATGGAATTTGCTTAAAGTATTATGATATTAATTATTAATCCAATATTTCTTCAATTAAACTGAGAATACCAATTTTCTCTGGCAAGTAGGAAATCTGGCAGGACTTTTTCCTAAGTGACACTCCAATTGCTCATAATTTCTATAAAATCAAGCAAATAAGTGGTGAAATCCACTCTTTTGGATATAAAATTGTTTAGAGATCATTCTATCATAATTTTTAAAAATACAAACTTGTAAAGTATATCCTGGAATTCTTTTAACCAGTATATAAATAAAGAACGTTTCAGAACTTGATGTTTATAGGTAGACCCACTTATTTACATATTCAGGCATCCCATAAAAATGCAAAACTAGAAGATATATATCTATGTCTATATCTACATCTACATCTATATATGTGTGTCTTTGTGTATATGTCAAACATGTAGTAACAAAATAATGAAATAAAAAGAAAGTAAAAAGAAAAAGAAAACATACTTATGATCAGTGGAATATTTTGTCAAAATTCAATTGACAACATGTTAATTTAAAAGAGATTATATTTTTGTTTTTGCTAAAGTATGTGTGCACCATCTGTTTCACATTCTAATTACCAACAACAGAAAGATCTTAGTCATGACTGCATTATAAAAAAGTTCAATATGCTTTAAATGTGTTTCTTTCTTTTCTACTTAAAGATATTTTAATTATGTATATATTATAATGTTTTTATTATTTTGACACAAGAAGGGAACATAGCAAAAGTATACACCAGGCAACAATGCAAACTTTCCAAAGGGATGATTTCTGTCACTATAGAGACCTCGCCTGTTTTGTTACTGATGACTATACTAATAGTAAAATAAGGGGATTTACTATGGAGACGTTGGATATTTTAAACAGTATTGTTTTAGGATTTTAGATTACTTTAGAAATAGCATGAATTTGAAAATTACTGTATTTACTTAAAGCTCAATTAATTTTTCATCAATAAATTGGTCTTTGTTAAGTAAATAATGGCATAGTATGACATAAGGCTGAGAATGATGCTAACTTCCACAAGGATTGTCATTAAAAGGAGTTATAATTGGATAATAAAAGTGAAGTTCAGAAAAATCTCTTGATTGTTGAATGTTCTGATATTGTTGACTAAGGTATGTTAGCAAATCTGTATATTTATAAAAGGAATGAGTTCGACTACCCTTGACCATTGAATAGCAGTAGCATCTGTAGAGAGCTGTCTGAACCGCTTCCTAAGATGGTGCCGGCTTCCGCTCCTTGTTGGAGTGGTAGAGTGATAAACAACACCTTATTTGGCTGTGCTTGTTTGCCTGGCTTGCTTACACCTTTGGCAACCTCCTCTGCACACACCACGTGGCCTACTGAGATCGGCTCAGGATAGAGCATTTAAGGGCCTGGGGTGTTCTGCTCGGGGTCAAAAGTCAGAAGTCAGAAGTCAGAAGATTGTTCAAGGTTCCTGAATAAACTGCTTAAAGAAGAGCTATTAGGTCGAATCTTCCTTGCTGGTCGAGGTGGAAGTGACAAGCATCTGCTTTGGGGTTGGATATTTATTATTCATCTTGTGAATTGTTTTTATCTTCTATTGCATGCAGCTAGGTATACATGTCAAGCAAAATGTCAAATCTACCCACCATCAACTGCTAGCAGGAAATGTTCAGCCAACCTTCAGTTTTCTTTTAGAAGAACTGGAGAAAAGAAAGTCTTTGGGTTGGTTTTGCTTGTCATAGAACAAATGCTTCAACTGTCTGGAGCCCTGTGACTTCTACCATATGATAAAGAGATTCAAAGTTTTGACACTGCTTGAACTCTTAGGCCACACTGCACTTTAAGCCAAATCTCTCCTGGAATTACAAACAATACTAAAAATTAGTGTATTATTCAGATTTAGATACATTTTCTTTTTAAATTTTATTTTATTTATAGGATATTTTCCTTATTTGCATTTCAATTGTTATCCCCTTTCCCGCTTTCCCACCCTGGAAATTCCCTATCCCATCCAACTACCCCCTGTTTCTAGGAGTGTAGTCCTCCACCCACCCGCCCACTCCCCCCTCCCCCAGTATTCCTCTGTACTGAGGCATCAAGCCCCAGGGATATCCTCTGTTACATATGTGGCTGGAGTCATTGATCCCTCCATATGTACTCTTTAGTTGGTGGTTTAGTCCTTGGGAATTCTGGGAGGTGAGGTTCGTTGAAGTTGTTGTTCTTCCTATGGGACTGCAAACCCCTTCAGTTCCTTCAGTCCTTTCTCTAACTCCTCCACTGGGGACCCAGTGCTCAGTCCAATGGTGGGCTGAGAGCATCTGCCTCTGTATTTGTCAGGCTCTGGCAGAGCCTCTCAGGAGACAGCAATATCATACTCCTGTTAGCAAACATTTTTTGGAATCCATAATAGTGTCTGGGTTTGTCTGCTCTCTATGGGATGGATCTTCAGGTGGGCAGTCTCTGGATGACCTTTCCTTCAGTCTCTGCTCTACACTTTGTCTCCATATTTCCTCTAATGAGTATTTTGTTCTCACTTCTAAGAAGGACTGAATTGTATTCTCATTAATCCTCGATAAAGTAATAGCACATCTGTACAGAAGCAAAATATTGATTAATATAAAGCTGACTTTATACCATTATAAATTTAAAATGAAATGCAAAGTGATGCTCATTTGAAAACTTTATGTGCCAGGCTTTCAATAAAGTGCTTTTCATGTATGTAAGTACACTGTTGCTGTCTTCAGACACACCAGAAGAGGACATCCAATCTCATTACAGATGGTTGTGAGCCACCATGTGGTTGCTGGGAATTGAACTCAGGACCTCTGGAAGAGCAGTTAGTGCTCTTAACCCCTGAGTCATCTCTCCAGCCCCCTCAATAAAGTGCTTTATTTGCAGTATTTACTTTCACCTCTTACATAAGTTGAAAGTCTGGATTTTATATTTTAATAATTTAACTTATTTCCAAATATTTCAAATGTAAATATTTATATGAGAGAAAATTAGTATATTTAACTTAAATTATTTTATACATAAACAGATATAGTATGGAGAAATTGCAGATTTTCTCTCTAAACACTTTTATCATGCCTGTCCAGAAGTAGAAATTTGTCTCTATTTTCTTAAATATTGTAGAAGTTGTATATGCTTATAATAGTGAGTACCTGCTTAAATAAATGAATATATGAATGACTTTTAGTTATGAGTAAATTATAAATTAATTTATAATTAATTTATAAGGCTATGATTATATAGAGATGGCAAAGATAAATTATTTCTATTAATATTGGGGCACAATTCTCTAGGAAGTTTCAGAAATAGTAAGTACACAAATTGTTTGTGTTCTTTTAAATTTTATAAAATTGTGGCTTACAATTGTATTTCTTTGGGAAATAGATATCAACATTTTAAAAGGTAGACTTTACAGTTCAATTCATAAATGAGTTGTTGATGTATGGCTTAGTCATTGAGTGTCTGCCTTGAATGTTTAAAGATCTATGTATGTCTCTTAGCACCCTATAAACAGTCAGAGGAGATGTGACAGGAAAGAGGAAGAGTGGATGGGTTAAGTTGTCCAAATGAATCAATTCTGTATTCTTTTTTAAAAAATTTTTTTATTAGATGTTTTCTTTATTTACAATATCTCCTTTCCATGACTCTCCTAAAAACAAAACAAAACAAAACAAAACAAAAATGAAAAAAAAATTAAACGAAATAAAAAAACAACCACAAAAACTAAAACAAACCCCTGTTCCCTCCCCCTCCCCCTGCTCACCACCCCACCCCCTCCTGCTTACTGTCCCTGGCATTCCCCTACACTGGGCCATAGAACCTTCACAGGGCCAAGGGCTTCTCCTCCCACTGATGACCAATTTGGCCATCCTCTGCTATACATATGCTGCTAGAGCCATTAATCCCACCATGTGTACTCTTTGGTTGGTGGTTTAGTCCCTGGGAGCTCTGAGAGTACTAGTTAGTTCATATTGGTTGTTCCTCCTAAGGGGCTGCAAACCCCTTCAGCTCATTGGTTCCTTGCTCTAGCTCCTTCATTGGGGACCCTGTACTTAGTCCAATGGTTGGCTGTGAACCTCTACTTCTGTATTAGTCAGGTACTGTCAGATCCTCTCAAGAGACAGCTACATCAGGCTCCTGTCATCCAGCACTTGCTGGCATCCACAATAGTGTCTAGATTAGATGACTGAATATGGGAAAGATTCCTAGGTGGAGCAGTCACTGAACCATCCCTCCTTCAGTCTCTGCTCCACAGTTAGTCTCTACAACTCCTTCCATAGGTATTTTGTTCCCTTTTTAAGAAATAACAAAGTATCCACGCTTTAGTCTTCCTTCTTCTTGAGTTTCTTGTGGTTTGTGGTTTGTACTTTGTGTATTACGATCTTCTGGTCTAATATCCACTTATCAGAGAGTGCATACCATATGTGTCTTTTCTGATTGGGTTATGTCACTAAGGATGAAATTCTCCAGGTCCATCTATTTCCCCAAGAATTTCATAAGTTCATTATTTTTAATAGCTCAGTAATACTCCATTGTATAGATGTACCACATTTTCTGTATCCATTCCTCTGTTGAGGGACATCTGGGTTGTTTCCAGTTTCTGGCTATTATAAATAAGGCTGGTATGAACATAGTGGAGCATGTGTCCTTATTACAAGTTGCAGTATCTTCTGGGTATATGCCCAGGAGTGGTATTGCGGGTCCTCTGGTAGTACTATGTCCAATTTCCAGAGGAACTGCCAAATTGATTTCCAGAGTGGGTGTACCAGTTTGCAGTCCTACCAGCAATGAAGGAGAATTCCTCTTTCTCCACAACCTTTCCAGCATCTGCTGTCACCTGGGTTTTTTAACCTAGCCATTCTGACTGGTGTGAGGTGGAATCTCAAGGTTGTTTTGATTTGCATTTCCCTGATGAATAAGGATGTTGAACATTTCTTTACTTGCATCTCAGCCATTCGGTATTTGTCAGTTGAGAATTCTTTGTTTAACTCTGTACCTCATTTTTAATAGGGTTATTTGTTTCTCTGGAGTTTAACTTCTTGAGTTCTTTGTATATATTGGATATTAGCCCTCTATCAGATATAGGATTGGAAAAGATATTTTCCAAATTTGTTGGTTGCCTTTTCATCTTATTGACAGTGTCCTTTGCCTACAGACGTTTGCAATTTCATGAGGTCCCATTTGTCAATTCTTGATCTTAGAGCATAAGCTACTGGTGTTCTGTTCAGAAAAATTTCCCCTGTGCCTATGTGCTAGAGATTCTTCCCTAATTTCTTTTCTATTAGTTTCAGTGTATCTGGTTTGGATCCACTTGGGACTTGAGCTTTGTTCAAGGAGATAGGAATGGATCGATTTTCATTTCTACATTCTAACCGCCAGTTGAGCCAGCACCTGGCAGTTTCAATTTGTTGAAAATGCTGTCTTTTTTCCACTGTATAGTTTTAGCTCCTTTGTCAAAGATCAAGTGGCCATAGGTTTGTGGGTTCATTTCTGGGTCTTCAGTTCTATGACATTGATCTACCTGCCTGTCACTGTACCAATACCATGCAGTTTTTATCACAATTGCTCTGTATTACAGTTAAGGTCTTGTATGGTGATTCCACCAGAGGTTCCTTTATTGTTGAGAATAGTTTTGGCTATCCTGGGATTTTGTTATTCCAGATGAATTTGCAAATTGTTCTTTCTAAGTCTGTGAAGAATTGAGTTGGTATTTTGATGGGGACTGTATTGAATCTGTAGTTTGCTTTTGGCAAGATGGCCATTTTTATTTTATTAATCCTGCCAATCCACAAGCATGGGAGATCTTTCCCTTCTGAGATCTTCAATTTCCTTCTTCAGAGACTTGAAGTTTTTGTCAAATAGATCTTTTACTTGCTTAGTTAGAGTCACATCAAGGTATTTTATATTATTTGTTACAACTGTTTAGGGTGCTGTTTCCCTAATTTCTTTCTCAGCCTGTTTATCCTTTGTGTAGAGGAAGACCACTGATTTGCTTGAGTCAATTTTGTATCCAGCTACTTTGCTGAAGTTGTTTATCAGGTTTAGGAGCTCTCTGGTAGAATTTTTGGGGTCACTTAAGTATACTATCACATCAGCAGCAAATAATAATAATTTGACTTCTTCCTTTCCACTTTGTATCCCTTTAATCTCCTTTTGTTGTTGTCTAATTGCTCTGGCTAGGACTTCAAGTACAATATTGAATAGGTAGGGAGAGAGTGGGCAGCCTTGTCTATTCCTTGATTTTAGTGGGATTGCTTCAACTTTCTCTCCATTTAGTTTGATGTTGGCTACTGGTTTTCTGTATATTGCTTTTACTATGTTTAAGTATGGGCCTTGAATTCCTGATCTTTCCAAGACTTTTATCATGAAGGGATGTTGGACTTTGTCAAATGCTTTCTCAGCATCTAATGAGATGATAATATGTTTTTTTTTTAGTTTGTTTATGTACTGAATTACGTTGATGGATTTCTGAATATTGAACCATCCCTTCATCCCCGTGATGAAGCCTACTTGATCATGATGGATGATGGTTTTGATGTGTTCTTTGATTCGGTTTGCAAGAATTTTATTGAGTATTTTTGCATCAATATTCATGAGGGAAATTGGTCTGAAATTTTCTTTCTTTGTTAGGTCTTTGTGTGGTTTAGGTATAAGAGTAATTGTGGCTTCATCGATCTTCTGTTTCTATTTTGTGGAATATTTTGAGGAGTATTGGTATTAGTTCTTCTTTGAAGGTCTGATAAAACTCTGCACTAAACCCATCTGGTCCTGGGATATTTTTTTGGTTGGGAGACTCTTAATGACTGTTTCTATTTCATGAGCAGATATGGGACTGTTTAGATCATTGATCTGATCTTGGTTTAACTTTTGTACCTGGTATCCATCTAGAAAGTTGTCCATTTCATCCAGGTTTTCCAGTTTTGTTGAGTATAGGATTTTGTAGTAGGCTCATGATTTTTTGGATTTCCTCAGTGTCTGTTGTTATGTCTCCCTTTTCATTTCTGATCATATTAATTAGGATAATGTCTCTGTGCCCTCTAGTTAGTCGGTCTAAGAGTTTATCTATTTTGTTAATTTTCTCAAAGAACCAGATCCTGGTTTGGTTGATTCTTTGTATAGTTCTTTTTGTTTCTATTTGTTGATTTCAGCCCTGAGTTTGATTATTTTCTGCCTTCAATTCCTCTTGGGTGAATTTGCTTCTTTTTGTTCTAGAGCTTTCAGATGTGCTGTCAAATTGCTGGTATATGCTCTCTCCAGTTTCTTTTTTGGAGGTACTTAAAGCTATGACTTTTCTTCTTAGGACTGCTTCCATTGTTTCCCATAAGTTTGGATATGTTGTGGCTTCATTTGCATTAAGCTCTAGAAAGTCTTTAATTTCTTTCTTTATTTCTTCCTTGACCAAGTTATCATTGAGTAGAGTGTTGTTAAGCTTCCACATGTGTGTGTGGGCATTTTATTGTCTATGTTGTTATTGAGGAGCAGCCTTAGTCCATGGTGATCTGATAGGATACAAGGAATTATTTCAATCTTCTTGTATCTGTTGAGGCCCGATCTGTGACCAATTTTGGAGAAGGTACCATGAGGTGCTAAGAAGAAGGTATATCCTTTTGATTTAGAATAAAAAGTTCTATAGATATATGTTAAATCCATCTGCTTCATAACTTCTGTAAGTCTCACCATGTCTTGTTTAGTTTCTGTTTCCATGATCTGTCCATTACAGAAGTTGGAGTGTTGAAGTCTCCCACTATTATTGTGTGTGGTGCCATGTGTGCTTTGAGCTTTAGTAAAGTTTCTTGTATGAATGTAGATGCCTTTGCATTTGGAGCATAGAGGTTCAGAATTGAAAGTTCCTCTTGGTAGATCATACCTTTGATGAATATGAAATGTCCTTTCTTATCTTTTTTGATCACTTTAGAGTGAAAGTTGCTTTTATTCAATATTAGGATGGCTACTCCAGCTTTTTTCTTGGGACAATTGACTTGGAAAATTGTTTTCCAGCCTTTTATTCTGAGGTAGTGTCTGTCTTTGTCACTGGGGTGGGTTTCCTGTATGCAACAAAATGTTGGGTCCTGTTTATGTACCTAGTCTGATACTCTATGCCTTTTTATTGGGGAATTAAGTCCATTGATATTAGTAGATATTAAGGAACGGTAATTGTTGATTCCTGTTATTTTTGTTGTTAGAGTTGGAATTCTGTTCATGTGGCTATCTTCTTTTAGTTTTGTTGGAAAATTATCTTTTTGCTTTTTCAGAGATGTGGTTCTCCTCCTTGTGTTGGAGTTTTCCATTTATTACCCTTTGAAGGGCTAGATTTATGGAAATATATTGTGTGAATTTGGTTTTGTCATAGAATAGTTTGGCTTCTCCATCTATGATAACTAAGAGTTTTGCTGGGTATAGTCACCTGGGCTGGCATTTGTGTTCCCTTAGGGTCTGTATGTCATCAACCCAAGATCTTCTGGTTTTCATAGTCTCTGGTACAAAGTCTGGTGTGATTCTGATTGGCCTGCCTTTATATGTTACTTAACCTTTTTCCCTTACCACTTTTAATAATCTTTCTTTGTTTTGTGCATTTGGTGTTTTGACTATTATGTTTCAGGAGGAATTTCTTTTCTGGTCCATTCTATTTGGAGTTCTATAGGCTTCTTGTATGTTCATGGGCATCTCTTTCTTTAGGTTAGGGAAGTTTTCATCTATAATTTTGTTGAAGATATTTACTGGCCCTTTAAGTTGGAGGTCTTCACTCTTTTCTATACTTATTATCTTTAGGTTTAGTCTTCTCATTGTGTCCTAGACTTCCTGGATGTTTTAGGTTAGGAACTTTTTGCATTTTGTGTTTTCTTCGACTGTTGTGTCAGTATTTTCCGTGGTATCTTCTGCACTTGAGATTCTCTCTTCTATCTTTTGTATTCTGTTGGTGATGTTTGCATCTATAGTTCTTGACTCCTTTCCTAGGATTTCTATCTCCAGAGTTGTCTCTCTTTGTGATTTCTTAACTATTTCTACTTCCATTTTTAGGTTCTGAATGGTTTTGTTCAGTTCCTTGACCTGTTTGGTTTTCCTTTCTTGTAATTCTTTAAGAGATTTTTGTGTTTCCTCTTTAAGGGCTTGACCTGTTTACTTGTTTTCTCCTGTATTTCTTTAAGAGAGTTATTCATGCTCCTCTTAAATTCCTCTATCACCATTGTGATATATGGTTTTAGATCTAAATCTTGTTTTTCTGGTGTTTTGGGATATCCAGGATTTGTTGTGGTGGGAGTACTAGGTTCTGATGAAGCCAATTAGTCTTGGTTTCTGTTGGTTTAATTCTTGTGTTTGCCTTTTGCCATCTGCTTGGTCTCTGGTGTCAGATGTTCTTGCTGTCCCTGGCTGTAGTTTGTTCCTCCTGTGGTTCTGTAAGCCTGTGCCAGCACTTCCAGGAGATCAGCTCCCCCAGATCAGCAGTAGGCTATGGATTAGTCATCCCTCATTTGTCCTGAGTCCCTGGGTTGGAGCACTCCCTGAAGACAAACTCTCAGCTTGAGGGGAAGGGCAGAGAGGGCTGAGGATCTGCAATCCTTCCCTAGGTGAAGAGGGAGGTAGAAAGGATCCTGCGCTGGCTGCCCTGCCACATCTGAGGCTTGTGCCTGCTCTAATTCTGTCTTCTTCTTCTTCTTCTTCTTCTTCTTCTTCTTCTTCTTCTTCTTC
>JADRCD010076378.1:0-10210 GCA_019843815.1 Montemys delectorum | reverse complement strand
CTTTTGCCCTGAAGTGTGGCGGACAGTTAGAACTGAATTGTCACTTGCTTGTCCAGTTTTTCAAGATGCACAGGGTCAGCATTATCATGAGCTCTTGGATTTTAAGGTTATAAAGTCCTTGGCTGAGTTCATCCGTACTTACGGGATCACAGCCTCTTTCACTTTAGCACAAGTGGAAGCACTTAACAGGCACTGCGTGACTCCAAGTGATTGGAGCGGACTTGCTTGTGCTTGTTTGTCCCCTGGACAGTACCTAGATTGGAAAGCTTTTCTCATTGAATTTGCTAATGAACAGGCAGATGCCAATCGTGCAGCTGAGAATCAAGCCTGGGATAGGGATATGCTTTTGGGGCAAGGTTGCTTTGCTAATCAACAGACTGGTTACCCATTGCAAGTCTTTGAGCAGGTGAATCAGATTGCTATCAAGGCATGGAAGTCCTTGCCTAATAAAGGGGAAGTAAGCGGGAACCTTACAAAAATTTTACAGGGCCCCATGGAGCCGTTTTCTGACTTTGTGGCTAGATTAGTGGAGGCTTCAGGGAGAATTTTTGGTGACCCAGACACGGCCATGCCATTGATAAAACAACTAGTGTATGAGCAGTGCACTAAAGAATGCCAAGCCCCCATTACTCCATATAAAAACAAGGGACTAGAGGCTTGGATGAAGGTGTGCGGAGAGCTAGGAGAGCCTTTAACCAATGCAAGACTAGCAGCTGCTATGATGCAGCTGAGTAAGAACAAATAGATACCCTCTGGAAGCTAGCACAAGTAGGCTGCGAGTGGAAATTTCCTGGATTGTGTGTGACTTTCACACAATATCAAAGTATTACTCAAGCTGCTAATCTTTCTCGACAGTTGTCTGAATACATTACAGGAATTGGTCTACAGGTTTTGAGGATCTCATGAATCAGTTGAGATTGGCTATTGTCAGTGTTAACTCTACGAGGGTAGATGCAGGGCTGGCTGATTATCATCTTGGATCACCTCTGCTGTGAATCATCTGAAAGAATAGGCGGGCATGAGTGCTCTTTTAGCCCTATTGCTGATTGTCTGTTTCACTGGTCTCTGGTGTTTGTGTAAGATAAGGATTGTTCAGAATCGAAATGCAGCTATGGTAGTTCAAGCATTTACAGCCATTGAGGCAGGGCAGTCCCCCCAGGCATGGCTTGCTGTCATGCAGGAATAACTGTCCATTGACCTCTGGGTTATGGGATCGTCGAGTTTGGGATGCGAGGCCTAGCATTGCACTTGAGGTGTGCCGCCTGCAACTAGCAGCCTCAAGAAGAGCATGTCTGATTGCATACAGGTTGATGCCCCAGAACCTGTCTCTGTGGAAAAGGCATTGGACGGGTCTGGCCCTCCCTGGGAGACATGAAGCCTGAGGAGGGGTAGTACAATGTCCTTGTTTCTATCATCAGAGATCAGACCTCTGCTCTTGCCCGTTTCGCTGCAAAATAAAAAAGGGGGAACTGTAGAGAGCTGTCTGAACTGCGCCCTAAGATGACGCCGGCTTCCGCTCCTTGCTGGGGCGCTAGAGTGATAAACAACTCTTTATTTGACTGTGCTTGTTGGCCTGGTTTGCTTCCGCATTTGGCATCCTATCTGCACATTCCACATGGCCTCATGTGATAGGCTTGGCGTAGAGCATTTAAGGGCCTGGGGTGTTCCCCTCAGGTCAGAAGAATGTTCAAGGTTCCTGAATAAACTGCTTTAAGAAGAGCCCTCGGGTCGCGTCTTCCTTGCTGGTTGAGGCGGTCGCGACACATGGTCACTTGGCCATGTGTGGTTTTAGACCTGAGGAAAAGCAGATCATAATAGCAAAAAAATGTGTATTTGCATAGTCACTAACTGTCTATCAAAGGATGAGAGCCAGTGAATGGACTGAAAGGAGTGGGGAGAGAAGGAGAGAGTGGGAGAATAAGAGAGGAAGAGGGAAGGGGAGAAAATATGGGGGGGGGGGTGCTCCCAGTAGACTCTTCAAATGAGAAAGGTGCCCACGCTCTAAGGCAGCAGTTCCCAACCCGCCTAATGCTGCGATCCTTTAATACATTTCCTCATGTTGTAATGACCCCCAGGCCCCAGAAATTATTTTCATTGATACTTCATAACTGTAATCTTGCTACTACTGTGAATCATAATGTAATGTAAATACCCATGTTTTCTGGTAGTCTTATGTGACCCCTCTGAAAGGGTCATTTGACCCCCAAAAGATCGAGACCCACAGGCTAAGAACTGCTGCTCTGAAAACATCCACGCCTCCCAGTACAACCCAAACCTTCAGCATGTGAGCCCTCAGGGAACATTTTGATGCAAATCACAGCTTTTCCTTGAGAAGGGGAGCCGGCCTTCCCAAGGGCTTTACAGATCATGGTTTAAGAGAGAGGCCCTTCCTTTCTCCATATTCTGAAGGCTGAGCTTTGATTTTTTGATTTTTTGTTTTTGTGGGATTCTCTCTATTACAAATAAACCTATCTTTTCTTTAGTTCTCTTGAACAGGTCAGCCGTGCAGTCAAAAAACCTGTGAATGACGTTTATTGTCTTCTCAGACTCACAGCTCCCTCAATTATACAGAGGAGGCTGGGGCAAAATAATTTTAAAATCTATCAACTTGCTAAAGATAACAAATAGTACTCAAAAGATAGCATAATTTCTTGAACTACACGACTTTAGGTTATTGATCCTTCCACTTTCAGATGTATCTCCGCTATAAGGAAATGTCAATGGTTATTTAGTAAGAAGGAAAAGAAAAAATAAACAGTCCTGAAGTGGGTCAGGGAAGACCCTTCCCAGTAGCTAAGAATGTTATGAACACGTGACAGCTGAATGTATAAACTATTTTGCTGGTATACTATCAATCATTAAACATTTTCATTATGAACACATAATGAAGTTGCTTTCCCATGCAAAATCCAGTACATGGTAGGCCAGCACCATAATTGAACTAAATCCCTAGCTCCCTGATCTTTCACTCTAAGACAGCTCAAACCATCTATTTCTAAGTCACTTGTTCAATTAAAGCATCTGTTCTAAATTTGTTCTGTCTGCCTGGCATACTACTTTTCCCTGTGACTACCAATGCACTTATTGTAGAAAATGGTTTTCCCCCCAACTTCAAGGGTTTCCTGGTACTCATAAAACCCCCACCCTTTGTAGAGGCCTGAAACTGTCAGGTAAGCTAATCTGAGTGCTCCCTTCAGTCCTTCAGACTCAGATGTGTGGAGATAGAAGACATCCTTCCTCTGCTAAGTCCCGCAGTTTGCCTCATCTCATCTATGTGGAAGAACCCAGGAATGTGGAACCAGGATGCATAGAATGGGGATGAGGAGGAGAATCCTCCCAGAGTCTATGTTCTCGAAGCTGGCTGTGCTCCCACTCTTCTCCCTGTGTGGTTAGATGAGAGGTTCTTTCTGCTCACACTATTACATGTGCCATTTCTATCCTACATGATACAGAAGCCAATAGAATGGACTTCTGTTTTGTGTGAGGCTGATTCTTAATTTCTAACGTGTTACCTTCTAGCATAAGCATAAAGTCAGCAGAGAAGTACCTCAAGGTACTACAAAATACCAAAGAGAACAGTAAGTTAAAGAAAGGACTAAAAATGAAAATACCACAGACCTTCCTGACTGAATTATATGCAGAGCCTTATCTGTTCTGTGTCATGGAACTGTCTATAAATGCAGAGATCTGTCACAGAACTGACTTATAGAAAGAATAAAATAGAGTTCATGAAGTGCTTACAACTTCTTAAATAGCACTATTTAAATAAAGAATGGCTCATGCATCACTTTTAGGAACAGTACCTTGAGATTTATTTCCTAATGTCACTGATGTTCATTTTCTTCTTTTGTAAAGTGGGGGTGTTATTGTTCTGGGGGAGCTTGTGATTTAACCTAAGGTGATCCTATCAGAAAATTAACAACTGCCAGCCATGGAGCATTATGAGAGTTAACTTGCATTTGTGGTTTTGTGAGGAATGTTTTTTGCAGAAAGCAGAAGGGCCCCTGCATGTAGAAATACTGAAGAACAAAACTTGGTTATGTCTGCTTCTTAGTTACTCTTCTACTTTTGTGAAGAGGCGCCATGACCAAAGCAACTCCTATAAAAGAAAGTATTTAATGTGGGAGGCTTGCTTACAGTTCCAGACAGCTGGCCCATGATTATCATGGTAGGAAGAAAGAAACAGGCAGGCAAGCATGGTGCTGGAGAAGTAACTGAGAACTTTACATCCTGATCCACAGGCAGCAGGCAGAGGGAGACTGAGACTGGTGTGGGCTTTGGAAACCTCAATGACACACCTCCTTCAACAAGACCACACCTCCTAATCCTTCCCAAATAGTTCAACTCTCTGGTGACTTTGCAGCAAGCATATGAGTCCATGAGAGCTTTTGTCTCTGTGGAGATGACTTTATCCTTCAGAGTTGATCCCTGAAACAATTGCATCCATATAGAACGGGATACAGGGTAAGGCTGAGAAGTGGCTTTAGTTTTCCAGAACTCTATAGAATTTTCTCCACATGTTTGATGACATCACAGGATTTCTTCTGTGTTAGTTAAAAATAGCATTAGTTTAAACACTTAATCTTGCTAAGAGTAAGAATTTTTGTGCTTATCACACCTTCACTTCATTCCTTCAGGAGACTAAAATGGCCAACAAGGTCAATTGTCCCAAGGTTACCTTTAAACTATTGCTTTATACTTTATCACACATCGGGTATAAATATTAATGTACTTTAACTCATGTCATCCACATTTTATACTCACAAGTAACTCTATCATATTTAGCCCAATTATTTTTATGCTATTTATATTTTACAAAACATACCATAAATGACAGGCAAATAAATCAACCAAAACTTTATTGAGCTTCATGGGACAGTAACTACCATTCAGGGTTCACTCCAAGTAGGATTTGAAAAAAGACCTTAAGTTAGTAATTGGCTAACCGAGGAAATAAAATAGAAATTAAAATAGCTTAGAAACTCCCTGGTTGTGTTCAACAAGGAAGATTTCAACTTGTCCACCATTTTCTGTCTTATCAAAGGGATAACACTTTATTACTTGTGTTATTTAGTGAGTGTTCATGTTGTTCATAATTCTGGTACTATTCTGAATTATGTAAGCACCTACACAGAGAAACCCTGTCTCAAAATAAAAAAAAATATTAAAGCCAGGCATGCAGGCTTGAGGCCAGCCAGGCTACAGAGACCTTCTCTCTAGAAAGAAAAATAATTTAATTCTAACAGGAATTTCAGAAATGGATCTCCTCTCCCTGGAATCCACAATTTATATGTAGTATAGTTTGATCTTTTCCCCTGGTTTTTGAGTATTCTATTCTGCCTTACTATACCCTTGCTTCTGCTTCCCAAGTCTGAGGATTAAAAGTGGGGACCACTATGCCCAGATTTTCCCCATTTACTTTATTGTCGTAAAAAAATGTATGTCTGTGTGTTTTGCTTGCATATATGTATGTGTACTATGTGCATGCCAGGTGTCTGAATAAGTCAGAATAAAGCATTGGACCCAACTTATAGATGTTTGTAAACCACCACACAGGGGCTGGGAGCTGAACCAAGTCCTCTGCAAGAACACTAGTTGTTCTTAACCTCTGAGACATCTCTCCTGCCCTGATAGTTATATTTTTAACTAATGCAACTAACCAGTAAGATTCTTTTCTAGAAAGAATTATCCTTTTAGGATGGAGGAAGACTGTACTCATTTGACCCAGAAGTTTCCTAAGAGGTAACTACTATTCATTCTCCAATATTAGTATCCAGGTACTCCATGTACAGCTCTGGTTGATGGCACAGTATTACTGCTGATAGTTACTGTGAGAGTTGCCAGAAGTGTAGTGGTCAGAGTACACGTGACTGGTCAAACAGCTGGCTTTCTTTATTATTGAGTTCCAGATCCAGCCCATGAGACAGTAGCATTCACATTTAGTGTGAACTTCAGCAAAGTCCTCTGGAAATGCCCTCAAATACATGGCCAGAGATGTGTCTCTAGGTGATTAGAAAGTCATCAAATTGACAATTAATATAAACATCACAGGATCATCATTTTCATTTAACCATGGGAAAACTGAGCACCTAGCAGATTAAGTAGTCTGGTCCACCTGAAAGGAAATGAAGGTCTGTAGTGGGAAAGAGCCACGATAAATGTCTATGTGTAGTATTTCAACCACTGCCTGCCCATTATTGAGTATCAACCATGTCAGTTTTCATTGAATTCTCTGAGCGATATCTAAAGTAGCTAGCTGCCATACTTTTACAGATAAGAGAACTGGTAAACATGGAGAACTAATTTTACATCAATGCATAGCAAGTCAAAACTGCTGCATCTTACCAGGCCAGATGCCCAGTAGAACGACTGTAGAACACTGCTGGGGACAAAGAGGAAGGGAAGGATTACTGAGCTTAGCAAAACGAAGAAGATTTAAGGAAAAAACCCTACAACTACTACTCTAGTATAGTAAACCAAAGAAATACAGGTGAAAAGTCCTTTAGAGATTGGTCTCTCCCAGCCCGCCCGTGTGTGGCACAAGAGCCACAGGAGGGGGCGGGGCTTATCTCATAGTTTTATACCTACATATGTGACATTTCAAAGGATATGGAGATCAAACGGAGGTCATCTTGCTAAATTTAGTGCTGACAGAAGCCACTCGCCCCTTCTAACTTCCTTTACAATGCAGTGGACCCCATCACTACCGACACCACCACACATGGCAGGTTTATTATTCCCTGCAATAGCTTATTTAAGGGAAATTATGAGATGCCCACTCTGGACATTTCTAAGCATCCAATTTTCATCTGATAGGTTTAATGCTAGTCCTTTCTCAAGTCAAGAAGCTCTCCTGGATCACCTCCCTGAGCATCTCATAGCCTACATATATTAATATAGGTATGCCAATCCCACACATCTTACATAAATGTCAACGAGTGCTTGTTAGCACTCAAGAAATTTGATTTTAGGTAGGAATCCAGTAGCATTGGAAAGAGTAATGTTGACACATTGTGTAAAATATCCTAAAGAGTCCAGAATACAGTCTGCGTAAAACTGCTGAAAGGGTGTTTTATTTGGGAGAAATTTTATAGCTAGAAATAATTTTACCCAAATGTACATAGTTGTAACTACTATCAAATAGTTTAAGTCATTCAAAGAATTAAGCAGAGCCGGGGTTTTGGAGGCAATCATAAAATATCATCAGAACATGATGGTAGTAATAAGACCATGGAGAAATTTAAATTATAAATAAGGTTTATGTAGCTTTAGGGATCCACAACTTTAGCATAAAATAGCAGGCAATATTTCCTATATGCCTCCATGATAATGAAATCATTTTCCTGAATAATTTAATTCTTACCAACCCCATTTTGCCAGGTAGGAAACTGAAGACTATTCGTTAGATTACATGCTCAGGTGTAGAGTAGCTGGTCAGGTCTGGCTTAAACACAAAGCCTAACCTGAGAGCCCAGCCTCTTAGTACCTGTGGTATGCTTCCTGTATAGGACCTGACTTGTTCTTCAACATCAAAAACTGTACATCTAGCAGCTGGGGACATAGCTCAGTCTGGAAGGGGCTTGCTGTTCAAGTCTAACAGTCCAAGTTTAGGACTCTTAGGACCTCAGGACTCACACCAAAACTGGGTAGCATGCTTTGTACCCATAATCCACCACTGTAATGCTGTAGGGCCAGAGAGGGCAGAAACCTGGGGCTAGCTGAATTGCTGAGTTTCAGATTCAGAGACATTCTCCTTTAAAAAGAAAGATGGAAAGGCCAGGCACAGTGGTGTACACCCTTAATCCCAGCACTGAGGAGGCAGAGTCAGGTGGGTCTCCAAGACTGGCCTGCTCTATAGCATGAGTTCAAGGCCAGTTAGGGCTACATAGTAAGGCGCTGTCTCAAAAAAACGTGGACAGCAGTAGAACACACACAAACATACCCAAGCCGGCACATGCAAGTGTGCAAAGTGTGTTCACACACACACACTCACTCACTCGTAAAAGGAGGTCTAATGTGAAGTAACACAAACATACCCAATGATGACCTGCTGCCAGCACATGCAAGTGTGCAAAGTGTGTTCACACACACTCACACTCGTAAAAGGAGGTCTAATGTGAAGTAACACAAACATACCCAATGATGACCTGCTGCCAGCACATGCAAGTGTGCAAAGTGTGTTCACACACTCACTCACTCGTAAAAGGAGGTCTAATGTGAAGTAACACAAACATACCCAATGATGACCTGCTGCCAGCACATGCAAGTGTACAAAGTGTGTTCACACACACACTCGTAAAAGGAGGTCTAATGTGAAGTAACACAAACATACCCAATGATGACCTGTTGCCAGCACATGCAAGTGTGCAAAGTGTGTTCACACACACTCACTCGTAAAAGGAGGTCTAATGTGAAGTAAGTTGGCCAAGGAAAGGCAAGTAGAAACATTTCATAATGTTCAAACTGAATGACCCTGAACTGTCTTAATTCTACCTGAGTCTCTAAGGAACTTGGGGCCCACATCTGTAGCTGATTTTCCCTTTCCACTGTCATGGAGAGGATGCCTTCTAAGTCCAGCCAAGTCAAGTTTAAAAATTGGGCTCACATCACTCCAGGTGTTTTGTTACAAGTATACATGGCCACTTCAGAAATTCTTAGAATAGTCGGGTACACTAAATGCCAATCACGGCTTTCAATTCTAAGAAACCTGGTGTGTGTTGTTCTGGCCTCAAATAAGTTTTCAGAAATGTGGTCATTCTGGCTTGTATTTTCTCTGGCAATTCAGAGAACTGATGTAACCATTTCAAATGTAAGGTCTTCTTTCTCCTCTTGAGCTTCCTCCACTTTTGAGTCTTGAGGAGAAACTATTTAGAAAGCCAGCATATCGGGGCGTAAGGAAAGGATACAGTGGAACCAGTCCCACATAGCAGGGTCTCTTAGCTGCTGAGAGTCTAACCACAGCACCCACAGCTTCAAAGTTACAAGTAGTTCCCAGCAGGGCATGACGCAGGTGTAACGGTATAGACACGCAGGTGATACTTTGGATATTCAGCACTCGGGGAAACTCTGCAAAGTGATTGCACAGGGTAAATTTATTTGTGTCTGCTTTTAAAAGCTGTGAGCAATAAGTCTGCTGCTCGTCCCGGGGAGAGGGCTCCACTGAGAACCTCTCTCTCCATCAGGGGAATCTGTTCTCGGATGCTGGGATGCGTCTTGAAGTGTTCTAAGACGTTTTCCTGAATGAGATTCCACATCCAGACTTTGTGCTGTGTCTGTCTCTTGGCGGCTAGCTCCCCACTGGCCAGCATTCGGTGCTGAAACTCTCTCATTGTATCCCACATCTCAGTGATGCCCTCTCCACTTCTGGCAGAAATGCGAATTACCTATCGGGAAGGCAGAACCAGAACTGTTATGTCACAGGATGTCTGTGATTTGCCAATGAATTCTTAGCATTTATAGAAATAAGACAAAAGACCAAAATGGGATGCTGCTGCTCTATCAGAGCCACACACTGGCATACACTTGGCATACCATGGTGTGCACTTTGGATTACTAATAGCCTGGCAGAAATAAGACACCAACTTAAGGCCCAATTCTTTAGCTCAGAAATTTATTTTAACTTAGGATGTCTTGGATAGACAGATGAACGAGGGAATGCTAGAGAACTTTTGAGCCTCATGCAATGGGAGGGAGGGTTCCCTGGGGCCTAGGGGCTAGACATGAAGCCAAGATGAGGATGAGCTCCCTTTCTTGTCCTATCAGGGCAAGGCTGAGCAAGTGCCCAGCACCTCCACGGACACAGGAGTCACTGGAGAAGCCAGCAGTAGTAAAGGGCTCACTGCTCTCATGATGCAGATGAGCTGCCAGCGTCACTGTGAGTGCACTGCTTCCCACAGTACTCTTCCTCATTTTCTTAACTTATTGAAAATAACATGACTGAAGATCCCACATCCCAAGCCTTTGCTCTGTCCCCTAAATCCTAACATACTCAAACCATTAGTATCCTACAATCTTAAGGACAGTTCCTTTAGGATGAACCCCCTTTTACTTCTAGATAGTGTTGAACAGGCTCAGCGGTCACCTCATTCTACATCCTGTGGTTGTAAGATTCTATTTAAAATCTGTGCCACAAATCTGGCTTTGTCATAGTTTTTCAAAGTGCAGTCTTTACATTCAAGCGAAGCTGAGCCTATGTCCAGCCTGAGACCTA
>JADRCD010076349.1:0-14276 GCA_019843815.1 Montemys delectorum | reverse complement strand
ACAAACTACAGCACTCCTTAAGGTGTGACAAGAAGTCTACATCCTACTACAGATACTTGTTTATCCATATTCACTGATCCTCTATTCAAGTGCTAGAAAATGGAGTCAGTTTCCTTACCAATCAACTGGTGAATGAATAATGAAAACATTACATAAGGACAATAAAATTTTATAAGGCTACAAAGAAAAATGAAGTCATAAATTTGTAGGTAAATGGGTAAAACTGGAAGACTGGTTTTTACAGTATAGAACTTAAGAGGTTTTGAATTACCTATTGCCTTCTATGGGTGAAAACAAAGAGTGTTAAATCTAGACAACATCAGAGTAAGAACTGAAATAGATGAAATATTCCAAATGGCAATGGGCCTTTACTTTTTAGAGAAAATGTTCATTTGTCTTCTAAGAAACTATTTTTTCAGTATTAAATTCTTAAATAATGTTTAGATAGTTGTAGACATTGCCAATACTCATTAGAAATTGCAGAAATGTCTTATGTTCCAGAGAGCAAAGAAATAAGAATTTTGATTATTACAGCTACCAAAACAAATTTTCCAACTTCATTTCCATTTGTTTTTGTAAAAAGCAAAATATAAACTTGGAACAAACATAATATTTTAATCTGAAATGATATAATAGAGGTGATGATAATGATGCCAAATGAGGGATCTGTGCATCTTAACAGAACAGACATAGGCTCATTTCTTTAAAAACAATGTAATGTTTATGTGAATGCATAACTGGGCATGTACTTGGCAGCACGTGTGTCAGTCACAGGGTCACTGAGAGCACGTGGATTCCAGAGACTGAACACACATCTGCAGCCTGAGTGTCAGGCATGCCTTACAGCCACAGAAACTAGAGTCTTATAAAAGTATGGGGTTTGGAGAACTTGAAAACGTTTGCATATTTTTCCTTTTATATAATCAGTGACATTATCATTTTTTTAATTAGAATGATTAAATTAATATATACATTCAAACTGTTTACCAATATATGAGTTCATGCTTTTAAATATTTTCAATTTTCAGCTATATCAAAGCCCTCCTAAATACTCATGAGTATTAATATTCATATAACATATAAATGCTCTTTTTCTATATAAATTTGAAGAAAATTATGTACATAAAAGCCTAGAGTGGCGGGACTCCCCAGTGCAGGAAAAGGGAGGCAGAGGCAGAAGGATCTGTGTGAATTATTTTTTTACAGTCACAGACTGGTTTACATAACTAATTTTTACGTCACCTAGGGATGTACAGTGAGATTCTTATGATTCTCATATTCTCTCTCTCTCTGTCTAAAGTGTGATATATATGTGTGAGGGGGTGTGTTTGTGTGCGACAAAAAACTCTCACACATTCTAAATAAGATTTCATTTCAATTTTATCACTTTAAGGGAGGCATTAACAGAATAGATTATAAAAACACACTTAAGAGGAAAGAAATACATGCTTTGTTTGATAAGCTATGTCTATCAGAAAGGCAACTAGCAAATTACACGTTACTTCACTTTCTACCTTAATTTAAGAGGTTATAAAGTAAATGAGTTGTAGTTTAGGGATTAGTTGTCTTTCAACTCTCAACGTTTAAGTATCAGTGGTAAAGAAGATTATTGGTTTTGGTTTTTCTTTTCTTTTCTTTTTTTTTTTTTTAAATCAGACAGGGTTTCACTATAATAGTCCTAGCTCACCTTGAACTCAGAGGTTCACCTAAGCTGTGTGCTACCATACCTGTTAAGATTACTCATTTAAGCCGGGCAGGGGTGGTGCACGCCTTTAATCCCAGCACTTGGGAGGCAGAGGCAGGCGGATTTCTGACTTCGAGGGCAGACTGGTCTACAGAGTGAGTTCCAGGACAGCCAGGGAACCCTGAGAGAGAAACCCTGTCTTGAAAAAAAAAACACAAAAGTTTAAAAAGTTTAAAAAGATTACTCATTTAAAAGAGAGACCTAGCAAAACAAACATGTAGAATGAAATACATTAATTCATATTTAACAGTAAGTTTGTTATAAACAAATGGAATTTCAAGCCTGATCCATAAAAGAGATTGCATTAATGATGGAAAGAGGTCTAAAATAAAATTGCAGTTGGCAGCATTCTCAGTGTGCCATGGATTAATTTAGTAGTCTTCGAAGCAAAATGGTAAGGGATCATGATTCTTACCTGGGCAACATACGCAGAGTCTGATATGAGGGAGAAACTGTCCATCTCTCCTCGGCTGATGTAGGTCTGAAGTAGGATGTTTATTTTCCCATAACTATTTTCCACTCCTCCTGGAGCTGAGAGTTCACAGAAATTGTTTAACAAGGCATCTAATTCTTCTATTTCTTCTTCTCTGACCTAGAAGAATTAGTGTTTTTATAGTAATACTTTAGTTTAATTAATGAACATTTTCATGTTCAAATTAAACTTCACTTTATGTTTGTATAAGCTTCTGCTTTAGATGACGACGCTTTCTTACTTTGCACACAAGTAGTTGTAAAATACAATCTGAAGCTATCTTGAAGCTGATACAATTATATTTTATTATTCATACTAATATTAAAGTTGCAATTGACATGTCATAATTTGCTATGCCATAAAAATTAAATCATCTGACCTTATCATCCTTCAGTTGATGAGATTTCATTTTTTATTTGATCAGAGTTAAACTTCTGCCCAACTGGATTAGGGCAAACTTGATTATCTTCTAATACATTTACTATAGTCACATATTTTTATAAGGCATAACACATTCACAACTTAAAGTTGTGAACTACGATGTTCAAAGTATTCAAGTTTTTACTGTTAATGAGATTAAATTAAAATATGAATAGTGCAGAAACCTAATCATGCACGTATTTTGTATTTTCTTCAATAATCTTTACATTTTAATAGTTCAAAGGCTACCCATTGATACTATTTAATAGTTTCTCTCTCCTACCTCCCCCTATACCTCTCTGTGAGATATAATCTCATTGTATAGCTTGGGGTGGCCTAGAACTTGCTATGGAGAAAAGGATAGCTTCAAAATCAGAGATCCTCAGCCTCTGTCTCCTAAATGCTAGGACTAAAGGCATGTACTATTGCCTCAGATTCACTTGATAGTTTCAATACTACAAAATCTACAAAATTATTGATTTGGGACAAAAGCAACAAATGTTGTGAGGTGTAATTTTAGGATAGTGGACATTTTTGATGTATTGATACTCCAAATGTAATATAATGTTTAATTCTTACCTTGAGAAATAGCAAATAATTACAAGCTGACAAATAAATTTTTTTTAAAGATTTATTTATTATTATATATATGTAAGTACACTGTAGCTGCTTTCAGACGCACCAGAAGAGGGCATCAGATCTCATTACAGGTGGCTGTGAGCCACCAAGTGGTTGCTGGGATTTGAACTCAGGACCTTCGAAAGAGCAGACAGTGCTCTTACCTGCTGAGCCATCTCGCCAGCCCCAATAAATGAATTTATATACTTATGTAATAGTATTTAGTTCTAACCTCAAGATATCTTACCTTAATTTGATCAAATTCTTCAGCTTTGGAGACAATAGCAAAGATATCACCCTCGGTTTTGTGTGCATCAAAGAGTTCATTAAATGTCTGTCAAAACAAATATTTGATTAAATTTAGAAGTCCAATGAAGTGTTAAGTTGCATATCCGATTATAAATTACACAAATTTAGAAAGTGGAGCCCTAAACCATACAGGTATTTGTTGTGCAGTATTGCAAATTTTCATTTTATAGACATCCTCAAATTAAGTAGAACTATAAGAGCGAAAAGATAAAGGCAGTTATTTAGCAAAAATCTCCATTACATGCCTAAAATATGTTCATCAAAACAATTTGGTCTATGTATACAAAAAATCTAATGAAGATCATTCAAAAATACTAAATTAATCATATATCAAATAAATTGCAGAGATGCAAATAGAAAACAGTAATCTGATGATTCTCACAATATTTTTATCAATGAAACTAGATGAAGAAAAGCAGGTAGAGATTATATAGAATGAAGGTGAAAGGCAACATATCTGGAGGAACTGCTAACGGACTTGGTTTGCTAACAGTCTGCTAACAAGGAGACATCCAAGAAAAACTGGGTAATAGAGAAAATGAACAGATGATGGACGGATGATAAAAGGACTGAAAGGCTGGGTACTAGGTTGAAGAACTCCCAGATCACAGTTGTAAGATAATAAATGTCAAAGGATGTAAGGAAATCAAACTGTTAGTATGCAAACATAAAGTTTACTTTGGAAAATATAGGGACAAATTAGTATTTTCTAAGACATGTTTTATGTATAAACAAACAATATATCAGTATAAAAGCTACATTTTATATAAACTGATGTTTCTGTATTGGAAGAAATCTATTGAAATGATTTCTTTTTATATTAAAATATTTATAAAAGTCAACAAACATCAATATAAAATTCAAAACATGATCATAAATAAAGTCTTCTTATGAATGATCACTGTTACTGTCCAACATGCATTGACATACAGACATATATATGCACAGAGAATATAGAAAAATTCAAATATTAAAGTGGAACCTCTTTTGATGCAGGGTTAATTGAAAAGGCAGTAAGTAAGCCAGACATGTTGGCATGTTGCCTAGTACCCAGCAGTTGGGAAGCAGGGTTGGGAGCCATTTGCATTTAGAAACTAAGACACTAGAACTAGCCACAAAAATGAGACCCCACCCAGAACTACTCATTAAAAAGAAAATCAGAAATATTTAAAAAGGTAGTGAGTTTCCATTGTATGTTTAAAATATTAACCTTCAAAATTCCTTAGGCTGCAACAGTCAGTGTGTCCTGGTGTGTAATTTTAACTCTACCCACTGGTTCTTAGTAAGATGCAAATTTTGTTTTTTACTTTTTATTTAAAAAATCATTCAATTATTTATGTTAGTTAGGGTTTTTACTGCTGTGAGAAAACACTATGACGACAAAGCGAGTGGGTGAAGAAAGGGCTGGTTCACTACCACATCAGTGTTCAGCAACTAAGGACATCAGGACAGGAACTCAAACGTGGCAGGATCCTGGAGGTAGGCGCTGATAGAGAGGGCAGAGGGATACTGCTGAAAGACTTGCTTCTTGTGGCTTGTTCAGCCTGCTTCCTTATAGAATCCAGGAACACCAGCACAGGGTCGGCACAACCCATAAGAAGCCATGTCATCCCTCACTGATTACTAATTGAGAAAATGTCTTACAGCTGGATCTTGTGGAAGCCATTCCTCAACTGAGGCTCCTTACGCACTGATGACTCTAGCTTATGACAAGTTGATACTTACATTTCCCATTTCATATAATCTGGTATTCATTTTTTAGGACTTAACAGTATGCTCTACACCCTGTAGAACTTCACTGATGGGTTGGCTCGGAACCCAGAAAATTTAAAATCTTATTTGCAGATTGTCAGTATTGAGAGCATTACTGATTTAGTAAAAATATATTTTGTTGTATTGACTGTTTTTGTTATTTTGCACTATAAGCATATTCTGAAGATTAGAAATTACTTAAATCTAAAAATGAAGATATTGCTCTATTTGTTTCATTCAGTATACTACCTCAATGGTGTTGTATTTAATATAGTAGTGGCTGGCAGTTCTACCCAAATCAGTGGAAGAAAAATAGCCAGTTCGTTCTTCAAAACGAATCATCTTCGCTTTATCCAGCTTTTGTCCAACTTCAATAAGGAGCTGTTCTCGATGCTTTCTTAATGTTGGGTCAATCTGTATGAAAGAAATAGAACAAATATATCAAACTCTTTAGAAAGTTATTGCATGTGCTTTCTTACAGAAATTAATATGCCTCTCTTGAGAGTTTAGATTGAAATTAAGTTCATTTTAAAAATGGCACATAAAAACTGAACATGTTAAAGATATAGCATGTCATTTTTATTAATATATAATTTGGCAGTGATTAAAAATATCTCTGTACACATGTATCATTTCTCTATAACAATCCTTTTGCTGACTTTGTAAAATAACAGCCAGCATGTTGGTGTTATTTGTTATCACCTGTAGTACTAAAGCATGGAAAATTACCGGCTTTTTAAGTAACTGTAACTGCTAACTTTGTAAGACTGACCAAACTTTGCACATCCTTCCTTTCTCGTCTCAACCTCTGGGCATCGCTCCACATTCTCAGTTTCTCTGTTCACAGCACTTGGTGTTCAACATGTGAATAATATCATATGGCTGTCGTCTTTCTATGTATGAAGCATTTAATCTGGCCCACAGACTTTCATTCCAGAGATGTGGCCACAATAGTCAGGATTTCATTTTTACTGATGAATTCTATTCAGGGTATGGTGGAACAAATTTTCCATGTCCATCTATCTACTGATGGACATGTGATGCGTTGTGCTCATTTCCTGGGTATTGTGAAATTTGTGGCCATGAACACAGGACTGCAGATGTACTTCCAATATACTGATTTCATTTTTTATATGTGTATTTATGTGTATTTTAATATTTAAAAAAAAGTTAGAAGAGAATATTACTAACTAAAGCTAAAAAACCACTGATGCTATTCATTTGCACATTTTCTTCAAATATTCTAGAATATAAGATAGATAATAATAAAGTTAGATATAAATTTGTTTTTTGCTATAACAAATAGGGCCTTAAAATTATTGAGCCATATTAATATTTTAAAAAGATCAGTATTAGTTTTTAACAGGGAAATGATGGTAAAGGTGCTGTTGCCCAGTAATGGTCCAGAACAAAATGCACATTATCCTTTCAAATATACTTCAATTGTTCTTGCGTAACTGCCCATGCATTTTCATTTCTGATGGGAAAACTATTTTGCTTATCATAAAAATAGAAACAAAGAAGAATGTTGGATATTTTTATAGTATTGAATCTGTTATGTATCTGTTATAGTACTGAATCTTTGTTGTCGCTGCTTTGAACTTTTGAGGCCGTTTCACAGTGTGCTCTCGGATGGCCTCTCCCTTACAATCCTGGCCCCTTTGAAGCTCAGTTTAACAAGCATGTGTGACCAAAACCTGCCCTAGTCTTTTTATAAGCAGCAAGTCTATTTTATCCAATATCAGAAAAATTACTCTTAATGTTATGCTGTATATACTTATGTGTACCTGTATATTCATATACATAATCATATCAAATCTCTAAGATTCCTCTTAGCAATAAGCAATGAGGTAAAATAAGGTTTCTAATGGAGTAGAGAAATATAAAAAAAAAATCTTCAAAGTCAAATGAGTTAATATCGCTATCATTTATTTTAAAGTAGGTCTTCTAAGGATTTTTCCATTTGATTGCAAAATTCATGGATGTCTTTGTTTTTAATAGCTGAATAGTATTCTACTGTGTAAATGACCCATATGTCATGACTCACAGGTTGAGAACCACTGTTTTATAGCCTTTCCAAAAATCACTGCCAAATGAGAGTGAAGTGTTCAAATACATTAAGCTGCCTATGGGAAACACCTCTCATGCAACATATAACATACGCACCAAGGTAACTTTTACCCTTTGGACAATTTTCATAATGGCCTCAATTACTGTCACAATCCTTTTATTTGTAATGTAAACATCCAGTGTTTTATACCGATTATAACGAAAACCTATATCTAGCAACCAATCAATTTAGCAGTAAAATAAAGCACTGACTTAAAGATGAGCATGAAAAAAAGAAAGGGAGTAGAATACTTCCTAGGGAAAAATCCAAATATGAAAACTCAGGTTTCAAAGTAGCATCACTGGCATTAGTTCTTGTTTATCTTTGGCGCTAGTTGTTGTTGCTTCTGTATGAAATTCTATGAAATCTACTGCACAAGAAAAGGAAAAAAATAGGAAAACCCTAAGACCGGCTTTAGTAACAAGATCAATGTGTGTTATTGGTAAAAGGAGAAACATTTTGAGTTAAATTAAATATTTTTGATAATTTTGACTTGACATATGTGAATATCCACATGATGATAGTGAAATAATGTTTTCATTAGACCACAACAGGATTTTTTCTGTAATTAGGAAGCACTTACAGCACGAAAGCAGAGTTCTGAAGGAGAGCCACGATTGTATGGAATCTGTAAGCCATATGGACCACACAACCATAAAGCTGATGGGGAAAGGCTGTCCCCACATGTATCCAATTCTCAGTCTGCCTATGCACTGATACATGAAAGTGATCCCGGCCTCCAAAGAGTTATGATGATAACTCATCACTGCCACCACTTAAAAATTTCAGAATAGAGGATAAAGCAACTTGATAAGGGGAACAGATTATATAGAACATAAGCCTATTATTAAAACATCATCATAAATTTCTTCCTGTCCAGTTTACTCCCAAACTAATGTATCAGTTTAAAACAAACACAGCAAAATACTGCACATGGAAATCCATCTAAAAATGGCCTCCTCAGGACATAAATATGGATTTAATAGCACTAGTGGTAAAAGAGTTTTAAAGTAATGTAATTATCAGGGTCAATTTCATTGTGCTCAGAGTTCTCTAAAAACCATTACTGCTGTGAAATTTTCTTCCAGTTCCCTAACTCTTTTTCAAATGAGGTGAGAGGAACAAATATTTGTTTTCACATTATGAAAGGATCACACAACCCAAATGAAAGCCTGGGCGTTTTGCTCTTCTTTTTTCCCAGTGAGTGAGCTGTATACCTGGTACGCTTTATGACTGATGCCATACGCCAATGGGTTTGCTCTCATGCGCACATAGAGGTACGTGTAACTTATCCACTTCACTGCTTCTTCCACATTGGTGACTGTTCCTAGTGCAATCTGCAAATCAAAAACACAGAAGACATAAGAGCAACACATGAAAGAGTAACAAATATTATGGCAAACACTACTTTGCCAGAAAATAGTTTTTGAAAATAGGCATTGTACTTTTTTAAAAAGGCAAGTACTATTGACAGGCATGATAGTTTCAATTTATTAAATATCAAGGTTGCCTCATATAATTGAAAACAGTACGTTAGAAATGATATCTAAAAGCTGAACTTCTTCAATCTATGGCTTTTGATGATTTCCATGAGTGAACTTTATTTTATATAGGATTAAAGGAGTTTTGTGTTAATTTTTCCTAATTCATTTAATATTCAATTTGTTTCAGTTTCATATAATTTTTTGGGAAAAGTTCAACATAAGTATACGAGAATAATAACAAAGTCCTACTATGTGCATGTACTTCCCTGCTTCTGTGCAGTAATTACTCAAAACACAGAAGGAAAGTTGGCTTTGTCTCTATAGATAGTCTTAGCACTGGGATAGACACACAACCAGAACATAATACAAAATTGTAATTATTTCTAAAAAAAAAAAAAAAAAGAGCAGGTTTATACATATTAATACTAAAGAAATATCCCGCCAAAAATGGTGACAACCACTGTCTCAATGTGGAGGTAAAGCTGCAGTGTGTGTCGTGAGTTCGAAGCAAGCCTGGATGAAAGAGTGACAAGATTCCATCTCCAAAGAACTAACAATAAGAAGAACAAAGATGAAAACAACAGCCCAACACAGCAAGAAGTGCATTCATTATTTAAAAAGAATTTATATGTGCGAACATAATTAAAAAAAAGAATGTTTAGATTATGTTCAGAAAGTAAATGGAATGTACAATATTATATTTTAATGCATTTTTGATATGTACTAACTTAAAAAACATCAATTAATAATTTTAAAATACAACTAATTTGAACCATGTGTAAAGAAAATAATTATTAGACAGTGACATTAACAGAATTTTAATGAGACACTTGTGTGAGATCTATTTGATTATCTAGCAGACCAACTGGAAGCAGTAGTGCTTTCTGGAAAAGTATCTTAAGTGTGAGGCTTGAGCCCTGTAATTCTACAAATCCTCAGATCAATTTAATAAGAAGAGATGCGTTCTGTATAAATTATTACATCTTAGAAAAAAAAACAAGGAACATAATAACTTAGGTATTAATATTAAAGAAACTGAAAGTTAAATTGGCTTAATTTGTATATAATTTTAGGAAGCATTTTAGGAAGTCATTTTAGCATTTATAATAGAAAAATGTCATGTATGTTTTAACTCCTATAATTTTAATTTTACACAACTAATTCTGTTAGATATATGCATCGATCAGCTGGTAATGTAGTATAGTGACAGAGAGAATGCTTAGTATGTACAAGGCCACAGACTGAATCTTTAACACTGTCCTATCCACTCATGCAAAACAGACAAACAAGCAAACAAACAAACAAACCCTAAATTTGAGTCAAAAAGGAGCTACATAATTACTAAAGAATTACAGGTGTGGCAGTTAAAAGTTTTCTACTCTGGATTTATAAAAACAACAACAACAACAAAAACAAACAAACAAATAAAAACCAAAAAATGAACATGTTAGGAAGGGAGGGAGGGAAGGAGGGAGGGAGGAAGAAAGGAAACAAGGAAGGAAGGAAGGAAGGAAGGAAGAAGGAAGGAAGGAAAGAAAGAGGGAGGGATGGAGGGAAAGTTGTTTGAAATCTATTTGTATGTCTGAATGTCTTCAATAGAAAAATATTTCAATATTTATGTGTTTCTATATATAATCTATGATATCTAACTAATAACTACTTCAACAAGTAAATATTATATAGCCCTACATTGAATGGTGTTTATGAAAGTTAAGAATTAAACATACTCACTGGGCACAATTGTATATGCCTATAATTACAGTCCTGAAGAGGCTACACCAGGAGGATGGCTTCAAGTGAAGTCAACCTGGACTACACAGTGCCTATACAGCAAGACCATTCCTCAAAAAACAAAAAACTTATGCACATCCTATTACATTTCAGATGTTAATAGTGAACATGGGAATATGAAAAAAATCAGTTAACACATGGTATGTTAGCAATTAACTTTTCTTCCCCCTTCCATCTCTATCATGCACATGGTGAAAGCGTATAGTTACTGCATTCTGTTCAGACGCTCACCAGTATTATTACTTTCCAAGTCCTAGCATCCAGCTGCAGTGCTGACTTAAGCTGGGTTTACTCTGCTGACCTCATTTTTCACAACTGATACAGCCCTCACTGCCTTTTCCTGCACTAACTCTCATGGTCTTAAAAAAGGATTCTGAAAAGTTCAGCTGTCGACACTGGGCCTTATACATTTTGTCTTGAAATGTTCCTCTGAAAAGTTAGTAAAATTAGTAAAAATGTAAATAAAAAGAAACTAGTCTGATAATGAATAAAAATTAGACATCCTCTTTCTCCTATTTAATGTCAGATATTTTGATATTTGATAGGTGTTTCCCAACCAACTTAGTTCCTACACTATACCCAATAAAATATTCTCCCTATGCAGGTAACTAACTAACTAACTAACTAACTAACTCATGTGTGTGTGTGTGTGTGTGTGTGTGTGCGCGCGTGTGTCTGTGTGTAGGTTATAATGTCTTATGAAGTATGAAATATTTTTCTTTATTTTAACATAAGAGATCAAGATTTATAAAACACAGAATCAGCTTCATCAGTAAATGAACCTGAGTGGGCAGCTGCTCAGCCTCTGATAACTTGAAACGGAGGGGCAGGTATCTCTCATCTTCTCAAGTAATGCACATCTTGTAATGATTCACAAAAAGGAAAGACACTGAACCAAAAAATACATGTTCATTTCATGGTCCACAGTAATATGAAGCTAGTCCTTTATCGCCACCTTGTGACATAAATGAAAAGTGTCTTGTAACTATAAGCTGCCACCTGGTGACAGCTTTTTCACACTGTATCTTTGAAATTTATTCATTCATCTTACCAGTCAGCAGTAAGCCTGTACATTCTGAACAAAGATACGTGCACAAAAGCATGTCCTTGGCCACGTGCCAGTCCCCCTGCATGAAGTTGAAACTCATAACCACTGGGATAACTACTCCAAATTCAACTCCCCTGAATCACAATGGATTCATACTCAACAGTGGTTTTCAAATATAGATGTGTGAATGATGAAAATGTTATACTATAAAATCCATTAAACAATATAAGTCATCTCATTTGGAAATTTAGATATATGACTTAAATTATACTTCATACCTAATTGATATATTAAAGTTTAATATGTAAGGATGTTTTGATCATTTGTATCATATGTATGCCTTGAAAATTGGTTAAAATCATATAAAATCTAAATAAGCAAGTTTATAGTCATGTATGTGTATGCACACACACACACACACACAAACTCATGCACACGCCTTATAATACATAAAAAAATTTGTTCCCACCACTCATTTATTTTAAGGCTGGAAATAAGCACATGAGGCTGAGTATCAAGGGATTATATAGTAAATCAATTGTGGTATGTGCCACATAGCAAAGTAGAACGGTCATGTAATAGATTTCTCACAAGCCAACAAGAGTACTATTTTATAAATAAGAAGGAGAATAAAAACAAACAAACAAACAAACAAAGAATATAAAAAACTGGACACTGAAGGTGAACAGGTCAGAAGAATGCCTTTCTAGGGCAAAGGACTTCCGCTGGGAAATCAGCAGAGGCAAACTGTGAAAACAAGGTTATACATAGGCTGAGTATATGTATAATATGTATTAGTATCTATACAGCATGCATGGAATCCTTCTGAAGAATAAATTTTAGAATATAGGAAAAGTATCCTAGCTTTAAAAACTGGCTGAGATTTAATGGGTAAGAAGAGAGTAGGAGAAGAGTGACGTCTTTTTAAAACTTGTTCAAAACCTTCAAGCACGAGAGTAGACCTTGAGCACAAGCTCCTGAGCCAGTCCTACAACACCCAGAGGAAGCTCCACTCCCAGGCACTCTGACACACCCAGGATCTGAGGCGAGGGGGACCCAACATCTGTCCCAATGCTGGTAGTAACTGGGACCAGCGGGACCAGGCAAACAGGAACGCCACTAGCACAGTGACTCAGGTTTCTTCCGGTCTGTCTGGCTGGTGTCCAGAGTAGACCTTCGGCACAAACTCCTCAGCCAGTCCCACAACACCCAGAGGAAGCTCCACTCCCAAGCGCTCTGACACACCCAGGATCACAGGATCCCATAATCACAGGAACACAGACACAGCTTGACTCTGAAGAGTTCTGACACAACCAGGATCACAGGAAGTACAAGCTCCAGTCAGATTTAGCAAGGGCAGGTAGCACTAGAGATAACCAGATGGCCGGGGGTGGGGTGGGGGGGGGAAGTGTAAGAAAATAAACAACACAAACCAAGGTCACTTGGCATCATCAGAACCTAATTCTCCCACCATAGCAAGTCCTGGACACACATTACACTGGAAAAGCAAGATTCAGATATAAAATCACTTCTCATGGTGATGATACAGGACTTTAAGAAAGACATAAATAGCTCCCTCAAAGAAATACAAGAAAACACAGGTAAACAGCTAGAAGCCCTTCAAGAGGAAACACAAAAATCCCTTAAAGATCTTCAGGAAAACACAATCAAACAGGTGAAGGAAATGAGCAAAACCATCCATTATCTAAAAATGGAAATAGAAACGATAAAGAAAACAGAAAGAGGGACAACCCTGGAGATACAAAACCTAGGAAAGAAATCAGTTATCATAGATGCAAACATCACCAACAGAATACAAGAGATAGAAGAGAGAATCTCAGGGGAAGAAGACACCATAGAAAACATTGACACAACAGTCAAAGAAAATGCAAAAAGCAAAAAGCTCCTAACTCAAAACATCCAGGAAATCCAGGACTTAATGAAAAGACCAAACCTAAGGATAATAGGTATAAAAGAGAGTGAAGATTCCCTGTAATGGGCCAGCAAATATCTATAACAAAATTATAGAAGAAAACTGCCCTAACCTAAAGAAAGAGATGCCCATGAACATACAAGAAGCCTACAGAACTCCAAATTGACTGGACCAGAAAAGAAAGCCCTCCTAACACATAATAATAAAAACACCAAATGCACTAAACAAAGAATTTTAAAAGCAGTAAGGGAAAAAAGTCAAGTAAAATATGAAGGCAGGTCTATCAGAATTACACCAGACTTCTCACCAGAGACTATGAAAGCTAGAAGATCCTGGGCAGATGTCATACAGACCCTACAAGAACACAGATGCCAGCCCAGGCTACTATACCCACCAAAACTCTCAATTACCATAGATGGAGAAAACAAGATATTCCATGACAAAACCAAATTTACACAATATCTTCCCACAAATCCAGTCCTACAAAGGATAATAGATGGAAAACATCAACATAAGGAGCAAAAATTACACCCCAGAAGAAGCAAGAAGTAATCTTTCAACAAATCCACACAAACCTAATTCCACCTCTTACAAC
>JADRCD010076341.1:0-17109 GCA_019843815.1 Montemys delectorum | reverse complement strand
ACACACACACACACACACACACACACACACACACACACACACACATCTCAGAGCAAGCGGGAAGTTACTCAGCAAGGTTCCGGGGTTCCTAAAGCCCCGCCTGTCCTCCCTAGCACAGCTACTACAATCTCTAGGTCCCTCGATTCTTTGGTAGTTGGGTCCTGCAAGAAGCAATCCCTGTCCCTTGGTCCCCATTGGGGCGGCCCTTGGCGCATCTGTCCTCCTTTGCTGACTCCGCCCCGCCTCGGTCCCCAGCTTCGCGTCAGAGCTGACCACAGCGCGGCTGCCAGTCAGTCCCTCCGGACCTTCGGAGAGAGCCTCAGGCTGCAGAAATCACCGCGCCTCACTCGGTCCGTACCCAGCGGTCATCTTGGGGATATGGGCGGTCTCCCGTTCCCTACGCATGTTTCTGTGTGTCTGTCTCTCTGTGTGATCCGCTCCCAGCAGCCTGCCTGTCAGTTCCAGTGCGCCAAGTGTCTTGTGTGCCCTTTAGCTGACGCTGAGCGCAGAGAGGCCTTAGTGAGCTGGAAACCCTGCTGACATAGGCAGGCGGAGGAATACACACTTGGTCCCCTGCACTGGGTGGCTGGCATTTTTAAATCCACAGGAGCTCAAGGCCTATGATTTTACAGAAAGCTAGTCGCAAGGCCTCTGTTGATGAAGCTAGATGTGGGGAGCCAGACAGACCTTTGATGATTTCTTTAATTATAACGGGGTATGGAATATTGCATTCTTAATACCGTTTTTTGAAACTGATTTGAAATCTGAAAGGGTAAAAAACTATATGTCTTCTTATGGAGAACAGATTGCTTATTGGGTTGCCTTTTTGTCTGATGCATTTGTTCTGAGCCTGCTGACCAGCTGTTTCTGAACTTCATTTTCTCAGCCTCAGCCTCAACAGTGATCTGAGTCTGCTTTTAGCTTCCCTTCACCTGCCTTGGCTTGTTTCTGTTCAAGAACAGCTGTTTGGCCTGTAGATTAGAAAAAGGGCCCCCTCCCTAGTCTGTCCCAAGAGATCATCTTCTAAGTGCTCAGAGATGGGGAGTGGGGAGCCTAATACTGCTGGCAAGAAAAAGAAGTACCTCAAGGCTGCCCTGTATGTAGGTGACTTGGACCCTGACGTCACAGAGGACATGCTCTATAAGAAGTTCAGACCTGCCGGACCGCTGCGCTTCACTAGAATCTGCCGAGACCCAGTGACCCGCAGCCCCCTGGGTTATGGTTATGTTAACTTCCGCTTTCCTGCAGATGCTGAATGGGCATTGAACACCATGAATTTTGATTTAATTAATGGTAAACCATTTCGCCTCATGTGGTCACAGCCAGATGACCGGTTAAGAAAGTCAGGAGTTGGAAATATATTCATCAAAAACTTGGATAAAACCATAGACAATAGGGCCCTATTTTATTTATTTTCAGCTTTCGGGAACATTCTTTCCTGTAAAGTCGTATGTGATGACAATGGCTCTAAGGGTTATGCTTATGTTCACTTTGATAGCCTTGCTGCTGCCAATAGGGCTATCTGGCATATGAATGGAGTCCGGCTCAATAACCGGCAGGTATATGTTGGCCGATTCAAATTTCCTGAAGAGAGAGCCGCAGAAGTCAGAACCAGAGATAGAGCAACATTTACCAATGTGTTTGTTAAAAACTTTGGAGATGACGTAGATGATGAAAAACTAAAGAAACTTTTCAGTGAATATGGGCCAACGGAAAGTGTTAAAGTAATAAGAGATGCCACTGGAAAATCTAAAGGCTTTGGATTTGTAAGATATGAAACACATGAAGCTGCCCAAAAGGCTGTGCTAGAACTGCATGGCAAGTCAATAAATGGGAAAGTCCTATGTGTAGGGAGAGCACAGAAGAAAATTGAACGCCTGGCTGAATTGAGGCGGAGATTTGAACGGCTGAAACTAAAAGAAAAAAGCAGGCCTTCAGGAGTACCTATCTATATTAAGAACTTGGATGAGACCATCAATGATGAGAAACTAAAGGAGGAATTTTCCTCATTTGGATCAATCAGTCGGGCCAAAGTGATGATGGAAGTGGGGCAAGGCAAAGGGTTTGGTGTTGTCTGCTTTTCTTCTTTTGAAGAGGCTTCCAAAGCAGTGGATGAGATGAATGGTCGTGTAATAGGCTCTAAGACCTTGCACGTCACTCTGGGGCAAGCTAGGCACAGGTGGTGAGAATTACTATGATCAATTTGTTTAGCCTTAGCCAGTGCCTACTTAGCTTGGGCTCCTTTGTGATAGAGGTTTATTTTCTTCCAATTCATATGCTTGCTTGCTTTCCTTTTATTTTATTTATATTTTTTATAAATACTTTCTTTTGGAAACAAAGTATACATAAAAAACCTTGTTCATTTTGGTGACGAACATAATTTCTAAATGTAAAAATGTCATTTTGTACAATTTTTATAGGATCTCTATCCTTAGGAATGTGTAGAATAAAGTGTATCATCTTCATTTTTTTTTCTAAATAGCCTAAATGAGGCACATGATTGTATTTCCTTTATTTTCATAATACTAATTTAATTTTCTCTATGAAAATATTCTCAAGATAGTCCTTATTTGTGATTCTGGCACAGTAAAAAGTCAACCATTGCTTTTTAAAGAAATCATCAGAGAAAGATTAAATAGATACAAGCCACTTAAAAGTTCTCCATAATTTCATTTAAAATTATGATTTAAATTGAATACTACTTAAAAATATATGAGGCATTTTTCCTTATTTTTTGTATCAGTTTTCCTTGTATCAAGTCCAAGTGTACACTACAGATTTGTTAGCACTTTTGACTAACTTTTGGGTTTTTTTATATATGTCATGTTATTGTTTCTTAATTAGTTCTTTTAGAAAACTGTTGCATTGGTAAATGGCTATTTAAAATGTGAGGGTGTCTTAAAAATATTTGCCAAGAGATCTCATATTTGAAGTTACTCTAAAAGTCATTCTTAACACTTGTTTTTTAAATGTATATAATGCACATAGGTAGACTGTTAAAGTAACAGACGTACTGACTCATGTTTAACTTTAAACATCTTATACACTGCTGCTATAAAACTAAGACATATTGTTTCTTGTCATGCTTGAGTATATCCACAGGCAAACACTGACATGTGTTTTATTAAGGAACATGTTTTCACTTAATTAGGTCATACTTTTACATCCATTATATGATAATCATCAACTCCAAATAATTCTTTACTAAGTCAGACTACGTAAAATATGCTGTTTCACAGAATTAAAGAAAAAAATATTCTGCAGCTACTTCCTGCATCATGTAATTTCTATACTACAAATTCTCCACTTTTCACATGTGCTAATCTCTTTTCACTTTCAATTTAAATTCACGAAACACTTAACACCAGTACAAATATCATTGACAACTAGAAAAATAATCAAATTTTCTCACACTTGAATTAATTTTCTTAAAATTTATGATTTACTCATGCAGCAGAACCCATCACAAGAACATGTTTGATGTCTCTTATCAGTTGATTGTTTTTATTGTTTTACAGATGAATCACATTTTTATAAATAATATAAAGCAATTATACAATTTTAAATCTTTTGTTAGCTCTTTTAACATAAAATGGAAATAAGATATTTCTATTTAATGATATTCAATTATGAATATACAAATAGTCATGTGTTTTCAAAATGAAAATCACTGATTTATTGATTATGAATATAACATAATCATGATCATAAAATCTGTAATCATTATAGAAAGAAACCATTCTTAATTTTAGTATGTGTACATCCTTTCATGTCTTTATCTTAAATATACATCCATTTTTATAAAAATACAATATTTATTATTCCATTTTTTATTTTAAATTGAACCATAGTCACCTTTTTATACCAATAAATGTGGATGTTGATAAATACCATAAGTTTAGAATCTTCATAATTTTTCTTAATATAGGATGTATTATATTGAATAACATTTTTATTCAATATTTTTTTAAATTTGTAAACTATACCATGTTGAACATTATTCTGGAAACACTCTTAGTTATGAGATTAGCAAAGGTTTCTATAATGCGTTAGAGCTTAAAACTGCCAGAGATTTGGAACACACAATATAGATGTCAGCAAACATGGAGCACTTTCAACAGGTATTATACATCTAAATTTATATAAACACAAAAATCAACCAGATAATCAGCATATTTGAGGAACCTATTTTATAATATTGTAACTATCAAAATACATAAAAATTGAAACAGATACAATGCCAATTATATATCATATATTATATTAATTTTAAACACTACCATGATTAAATTTTAGCTTCAAGCATGAACCATCACTTTTAGCAAGATTCTTTAAAATGTAAGTTTGAATACAAAGTTAGGAAGAGTTTTACAAAGTCTAAAATATCAAGCATAGCCATTTAATGCATGGTTTTGGAATTTCATATTTAAAGTGTTACTATAGTCCAATAATACGCTTTTATAAATGGCAGGCAAAATTAAGGACTCCTAGGTAACCATTTAAAATATTGAAAATTCAATTGCTAAAAACCATGAGGAAAATACGTGTTAAAGTAAATCTGTCTTTAAATAGAAACGTGTGAGTATTTTTCAGTCTTATTCTTATTCTTAAGTTTTAGCTACCTATAATAGACTTTAAAAGAGGAACAGTACAATTAAATATTTCAAATCAGTGGCAAAGGAATTTATAAAGTTTATTGCCCAACATTTCTAGGTAATAGATAATTAATAAAAATGTACTGTTAGTGTTTGGCTAATAATAGACTGTATAATTCAAGTTTGGCTTCCCTTAGGTTTTTCAAAGTAGTCATTAAGAAAAAATTTAAATATGCCCAGGGAGAAAAAAAATATTCCTTTACGATTGCAAGTCATCACCATCAAAATTTGGGAGAGAAGGTGATCTTTTATTGAAGAGATTTTACACATACTCTTGTTTATTTATTATCAATAATTTAGTAAAAAGAAAGATGTTACATATGTAAGTGATATTTTTAGCTTGAGATGAGAGAAGCAATATTTTTTTCTTTAATTATAAAGTTGTAAGTGGATTAAATATTACTTTTCTTACAAGAAAATTTAAGAGAGCAATTAGAAATGTGTCAATAAATGACGGAAGATAAATGATAAAAGTGTTTAACACCTATAATACCTAAAACACAGTATTCTGTAAATTATTGATGAATGCATTAATAACATAAGACATACACCACCATTTGTTTATTTTTCAGTTTTTCTTCAGTATTTAATGAGATCAATGAGATTTTAAGTAGCCTATGAAAATGTAGTTTAGAACTGACAAAATCCTTTCATTGGTTTATAGTGATTAGGCTGTTGAAAAGTCCTGGTTTAAGTGTTAAGGTTTTGTCAGTGATCTCTGTCATCTTACCATATTCTCATAATTGTTTACCATTTAATTGATAAAAATGTCATGAGTGCAAAGTGTGTAATAATTGGCATAACTTTAAAAATACATACTTTTTATAAGTTAATTACACACTGTTGGAAGACCAATGAGAATCCGTAATGCCTTACTTCTATGCTGAACTGTATAATCACAGTCATTCTGGAGTAAATAGTTCTTGCCCCTTTGAAATTATTTAATTCATATCAGTCATGAAATTTCAAAATTTAAGGCCTAAAAAAAGGGTACTGGTTCTTTAGAGGTCTCCAAAAAAATAGAATGAGTGCTGTTATTATAAGGTATTATTTTCTAGGTCATCAGAAGAATTTTTTATGTATAACTAATCATTCAACAAAGTATAATGTATACTAAAGTTTTTATATATTTAGAAATTCATTTGAATTTTTCAAGAGGGTATTTTGCTTTTGAAGTATGAGTATTATTTACTAGTCACGAAACTTACTCTAACAAGTAGTTTCTTAGACACTCAGTAGAGTTAATGTATCCTATCTAGATTCAGTAGATCATCACAGAGATTTAGAAATACTCAAGCTATGGAAGCATATTTGAAAAAAAAAAAGGCCTGATGCAATCCATATATTAATGATTATAACTTTTGCTTTTCAAAAATGTGTTAATTTATGTATATGAATGTGTTATCTCATTGTGTGTTTGTGCAGCACATGTGTGCCTAGTGCCTGTGGGAATCAGAAAAGGCCCCTCTAAGATTGTAGTTACAAATAGTTATGAACCATCACAAGGGTACTAGGAACTGAACTCAGGTCCTCAGCAAGAGCAACAAGTGGTATAATGCACTGAGCCATCTCTCCAGGCCCAAAGGATTTTTGGTTTTGGTTTTGTTTTTGTTTTTTTCTTGTTGTTTGTTTGTTTGTTTTCTTTTAAATCAGTGTCTCAATACCTTGAAAAGCCTGGAACTCTTTATGAAAATCAGTGTGGCCTTGAACTCACAGAAATCCACTTGCCTCTCTATTCAGAGTGGTGGGATTAAAGGTGTGCACCATCATGCCTGGCCTTCTAATTCTTATGAAGTAAAACCATAACTCCAAGTACTTTGATGCTTGAAAATCACAGTCAATTTTAAAATATGTCTCATTTGATAAGGAAAACATCCTTTTCATTAATTTTGTATGAAATTTGGAGTCTTTTAATTATTTAAGTGTCTATAATAAAACAGAGTGAGTGCTGATATTATATTGCATTATTTTCTCAGACATGAGACTACATTTTTATGTAGAACTAATCATTTAATAAATTATGTGTAATAAAAAATTTTACGTCTTGAATGATTAATGTTAGATTCCCAAGGTGATACTATAGTCTTTAAAAGTAAACAACTTAAGGAATCAATATCTGATACGATTTAAAATAAATTTAAGCTAATATATATAGAATGGCCAAAAACATTTTAAAGTCACCTATCTTTGAGAACATTGCACATTTGAAATCCCTGAATAAAACACTAATGAATTTACATGGTTTTTTTTTTGTTTCAGAAACTCACAAACATTTAAATTAATAGTTATATTGTATACTATATTATATTTTAGTGTTATTTAAATGAAAAATGCTTAATTGCTGTCATTAAGACTAGAGTTTGAATAAAAACACTATCGTAGCAGTAGTTTAAGTATTCAACACAAGTCAAGGTAATTTGTTCCCAAACAAAAACAGAAAAGAAAAACTAAGAATGTATTTCATGATTCTACATAGGGAAAAATTAGAGATAATTTAATTGACAATAAATAAGGGGCATAGTCATTCGAATATATTAAATGTAAATGGATATCACAAATACATTAAAATTCTACCTAGTTTGATGTCTAGAATCAAACAGCAAGAAGAGCTTTCATTCAATTTCTGTTGTTATTCTTATTCTTGATGTGACTACTAACAGTGATCTTAAACCTCAGGAGTATTCTCTTGTAAGTTAACATTCTTTAAGAAAAACAAAAAAGAAAGAAAAGTAAAAAGACTGGTGCTAATATACTCCTCACTACTTTCTTACCTCCATTTACCTGACCTCAATCCACCCTTGCAAATTCTTAAGATTACACAAATATTTCTGATTTTACGTAATATTTTATGTAGTTTGTCTACACATGATCTCATTGTTTTTTAATTTGTAGCATGTTTGTGATACTGTGCAACTCTTCTGAGATGATGTTTTAAAATTTGCATGTTAAGAAACAGTAGATGGTGGGAAACTTATCTACTGTTTATATGTGAATGAATGTATTTAACTAAAGTTGTAATTTTTAAAGAATGTACAATTAATAATAATGTAAAATAAAAAAAAACAGCAAATCTACTGGATCTTCTTGGTGTGTGGTTTTATAATACATGTTATAGGATATACAAGAACTGCTATTCATGAAGATGGCCTTGTTGGTTATCAGTGGGATGATAGCCCTTGTCCCTGTGAAGCTCTATGCCCCAGTGTAGGGGAATACCAGGGCCAGGAAGCAGTAGTGGGTAGGTTGGTGAGCAGGGGGAGGTGGGAGGAGTTAGGGTATTTTCACAGGGGAAACCAGGAAAGGGGATAACATTTAAAATATAAATAAAGAAAATATCTAATTAAAAAAGAAAGAAAGGAAGAAAGGAAGAAAGAAAGAAAGAAAGAAAGAAAGAAAGAAAGAAAGAAAGAAAGAAGGAAGGAAGGAAGGAAGGAAGGAAGGAAGGAAGGAAAGAAATGCTGCTCAGAACATGTTCAAGTTTTCTGATGTAACTACCAAGCAATGGAATTACCTGCCTACATACAGGCTATATGTTTTTATAATAGCATTTATGAATCACTAATATGATCCACATAGGCAAAAAAATTGGAAGATATTATTTTGAAAAATGTTTCATTTTTTTACAAACTTAAGCAAATCAGGAAGGAAAGAATACCACATACAAAACAATAATTTCTCTTCATGAATATCCAAACTAAAACAGTTTGACATTAGGCAGTATGACTTCCTTAGAATATTAGGTCATGTTCACTAATTCTAAATTCTGATATAAACCTACATGTTATACATTTTAATGCTTCAATGGAAATATTTCACCACAATACATATGGCAATGCATATACTTTACAAAACAGTAACACAACTTTCTATAAAAGAAGTATGAATCACAAAGATAATTTACATTTAGTTTATAACACAAATAATTGTTCTATGACATTTTATTTCCAGTATTGAGTAAAGAACTTGGAGTCGTTTTTAACACTACAAGTGAGTTTATTGTTAACTTTGTAAGAGATGTTTATCTTGCATAACATACAAATGGGATGCATCGTTCACATTTCCAAATGAAATTGAAAATGTCATTAAATATATAAAACAATATGGAATCTGGCTCTAGAAGTCAAAACTAGCTCTTCGACTTCTTAATTATATTGTATAAATAACATAAATAAATATAATGAACTTATTAGTAAAAAGAGAGGAGTTTCAGATGAATTTAATATATATATTTTGAAATTCCGAACCATGTACTTAAAAACATATCTGTGTAAAATAATAGTTGACATATTTTCTCCAAAGGAAGAACACTCACAGAATATGTAAACAAAACTACATAATTCTCAGAAAATAGGTATTTGAATCTGTTGTTATATCAGTATATATTAAATCCTAAATAAACATAGAAAGTAAAGAAAAATAAGTATTAGATCTATAAAGATATGAACTTATTCCCAGTTATCTGAGAAACCACTAAATTAATTTTTGAAGTGGTGGTACAAGTTTACACTCACACTATCTCCTTGCTCCACATTTCCTCCAGCATGTGCTATCTCTTGAGGTTCTTTTTTTTTATCTTAGCCATTCTGAAGAGGTGGCTAGATAGTGATCAAAAATGATTGGAAATCTGTAACTGACAGGGATGAAAAGGGAGGAGGCATCTCCAAGACAAGACAGAGACCTACCTGGAATCAGGGAGGTACCCAAGAATCAATGGGAGTTACCTTAGCTGTGACTCACAAAATTTGTGATATGGAACCTGAATAAGCCACCCTCTGTGGCCAGGCAGGAACCACAGTGGAACAATAGAGACCCAAACCCACAAAACTTTCAACCAAAAATTTATTCTGTCTGGAAGAAATGCAGGAACGGGGAGAAAGCAAAGACTGAGGGAATAGTCAATCAATAACCAGCCCATCTTGAGACCCATCCTGTGGGCAAGCACCTATCCCCAACACTAATGATATTTTGTTATGCTTGCAGAGAGAAGTGTGTTGTCCTCTGAGGAGGTGCATCCAGCATCTAACCCAAACATATACAGATGTCCACAGCCAAAAAGTGACTGGAGCTTAGGGGCCCTTATGGAAGAATAGGAGGAAGGATTGAGGGCCCCAAAAGGGATAGGGACTCCACAGGAAGTCACCTAAAGCAGACCCTTTGGGCTCTCAGAATCTGAAAGCATGTACATGGGCTGGACTAAGCCTCAGTGACAATATGTAGCAGATGTGCAACTTGGTCTCCATGTGTGCGGGAACAACTGGAACAGGGACTATCACAAAAGCTTTTGCCTGTATATTGGATATGTTACTCTAGTTGGGCTGCCTTGTTTGGCCTCAGTGAAAGGTGAAGTACTTAGCCTCACAGGGAATTGAAGTATACCCAGTTGAACCCCTCCTGCTCAAAGGAGGAGAGCGGGGATGGAGCAGGTCGCAAAGTGAATAAGTAAACTAAATACAAAATTAGATGGCAAAATAAATTGATAAATGGACTAATTGACAGATATGTACATACGCATGTACATGTGAAACATAAACAATAATAAATACATAAAATAAACTTAAGAACAAATTCAGTGGATAGAAGAATAATTATCATTCATCATATTATTACAGATCAGTAAGCATCTATTTCTAAATCTAAAAAAAAAGTGTTTGTTTCTAATAATAGATTGTTTCCTATGGAAAGTTGATAGAGAAATAATGAATTGTGAAAAAAATCATTGATAAGTGGAATTCCCATGACAATTCACTCATACAAGGTTGTATATGAATATTTAAATTCCATTAATTGGGAGCCACTGGATCCGATGAAGAATTATGAACTGTATAGCAGTATTTTTTTCAATGATGGGCATTTTATACTATAGCAGCACCACACATTTTCTTACTAAATTGTTATCCATCTTAGCGCATATAAGCTTAGGCTATGATGTTCATACAACCACGAAATTCATATAACTCTAAATTTCCCAAGAGGCAATTTATTGTTAAACAAGATGTGACTATAACTAAAACTCAGTATTGAACCAACTCAATATGTTAGCATTCTCTGATTCTGAAGAAAAAATTGATATTACTAGGACTCATCTATTGGGTGCTGAATCAAAATCAATGTAGCCACATTGATGTTTGGATGAAGAAAAAAAATCTATATTTTTGTCATTATCTCCAGTAGATTCTTATTCTCACTACTGTTAACAGCTATAAAGAAGTCAACAAATATATTTCTAAAGGACAAGATAGCATTTACTTAAGCAGTTTTAGGCAGCTTAAAATGTACTATACATGTATTTGAATAGCCAACCACTATTATTAGATAACTTATGAACTAGATGAAATACAGTTATGATAATAGCAAAAGAAGACTTTTGCTATCCAAATTATTTCGAGTGGTTACATTTTACTTAAAAAGTAATCAAATTTAGTGTCTCATTCATCAAATTGGTTATAAATATATTAATTTTAAAAAGGGGACATATTACAAAGCTTGCATTTGTACAAAAGCCAAAATTAGCAGCATAGTATTGACATACAAGTTACAATTTTCTAATCCCTGTTCTGGAAATACAGATTGGAAAGTATTTTGGTCCATTCTTATGGCTAAAATGAAATAATATATACTTGATAGTTTATTAACAAAAAATATTATTCTTCACAGTCCTAGAGATGAGAGAGTTTTAAAACAAGATTCTTACAGAAATAGGTGTTTAACGAGGGCATGTCTTCATGAGCTGTATCTTTTCAGCCCACTTTTGCATGCTGAATGGGTAAATCAGCTTTATTTTTATTAGGAGGGCTTAACCTCATTCATGAAGTTTTACTCCCATGATATAATCACTTCTTAAAAGGTTACACTTGGTAAAATGATTACTTTGAGAGGCATGAGATATAGAATTTAAATTAAAAAGCAGAACTTCCTTAATAAAAACTTTTAAAATATAATTATGTATATATAATTACCAATATAATATATATAAAATATAATTACATATATAAAACACAACTACATTACTATTTTAAAATATGACTGAACTCATAACTGTCCTTCCAGTTTGGTTGACTATATATTTCTAATAACTTCAAATGCAGACCCACTCCAACAATATTGCCAACTTCAGCTGCCTACTTGAAATGGAGCCTGACCTCTGTGGATTATATTTACTGCAGCTTTTAGTGTATTATTCCATTTTAGAATCAGAAATTTCCTTCCCCATTTCTTCTCATAAGTTGGATGGTGTCCTGTCCAAAGGACACCACTATCTTTGGTTCATTTTGGATCAGATTTCTTCTTAGTCTCCTTATCTCTTTCAGCAAAAAGCTTGATTCAAATATTAATTTTTTTTGGTGTCATTTGTTTTTGTTTCCTAAAACTACATTTTGCAACTCTCTTTGCCATGCTTGTTTATTTTAGTTATAGACCTGCATGAGTTATTATAGTAATCATGTAGCAGTAAATATTGTTTTGTTTTGAGATCTCCACTGAAGAAATCATTCCATTACTTTTCAGATTCATCTCAGGAAAATTGTTAGGACAATAGCAGAAGGTAGGCATATTCTTTACCAAAATATAGAAAATATCTCTACCTGAGTAACTAAAATTGTTTTCCTCTGAAACTTCTTGAACTGGCCTCAAAGATCTGTATAGCTATCATTACCATTTTCTTCCAAAATTCTACTAAGATGGTACATTGATTTCTGCTTACATAATTTAAGGACTTCTCTAGTACAAAGTCCTACAGTCTTCTTCATCCTCTAAAACAGCATGGCTATGTCTATCACAGCAATATTCTGTACTACTTTCTGTCTGCTGTAACAAAACATCATGACCAAGGCAATATAAAAAAAAAAAAGCAGTTAATTTTGTTATGGTTTCAAGGAGTAGAGTTTATGATGGTGGAACAAAGAAATAGCAGCTGGAACTTATCAGAACTCAGATTTTGATCTTCAAGTAGGAGGCAGAGAGATAACACCATGGGAATGAGTTTTTTGAAATGTCAAAACCTGTATCCTTGAAATACTTTTTGACAAGGCCATATCTCTTAATCTTTGCCAAACAGTTTCATCAATTAGCAATCAATCATTCAAAAATAAGGTTCTGTGGTGGCCATTCTCATTCAAATCATTTATATATGGAGTTATAGGAGGGCCTGTTGCAGGTATTAGGCAAATTGGAGATGAAAAATGGGAGGTAAAATTTAATAAGAATACAATGTATGCATGTCTGAAATTCTTAAATAATAAATATACAATGAAGATGCCTAGTTTTCTTACCATAATTATGCATATAGTTTATTCATGTAATAAACTAATCAAGTGTATTTTCATTTTATGTTTTATAATAAGCACTAAAATATTTTAAAATACTATATATCTATCTTCATTGCCTCAAAACAAGAAAAATAACTTCATTATTTTATTTTAATTCTTTATGTTTTATTTTTATCTTTGAGTATGTGTGCCTATGTTCTTGCATATTTTGGTGCACATAGAGGCCAGAAAAGAGAGTCATATCCCATGCAACTGGTATTACATGTGATAATGTGAATGACCTGATATCGATGGCTGGGACTGAATTCAGTCCGGAGTACATGCTCTTAACTACTGAATTGTAGAGAGAATCTCTTAAACGTGACCTGCCAATATAAAAACCTATGAAAAATGATCTGAAGTATGAAATGGGAGGTGGAAGTTCCAGTAGATAGCAGAGAGGATTCTGGTAAATAATGAGACAGAGGAAATTAGCCAAGACTGTTGAAGGAAACAGACACATGAGTGAACGTAACCCACCCTGTGGCATTCACAGAATAGAATAAATGGGAGATTTGTCCTAGAACAGTGAAGAAGATGGTTACATAAAACAGAGAAGAAGGAAATAAGCAATACAGCACTCATATAATTACTTTAGAATTGAAAGAAATGGGGAGATTTACCCAGCTCACTGGAGGAGAAAGACATATAAATCAGAGGAGAGGTAACTAACCAATGGAAGAACACTGGTGCATCTTCATGTTGCTTACATCTACAAATACATTTTTCAAGTACAAACACCAAACATCTGAGGTCAGGACTTACATATAACTTTTTTAGAGATGCAGCTCCCAAACCCATAATACACAACAGAGACTATCTTTCAAGGACATCTGCTCTGATTGTGTTGGAAAGATAATATAATATGGGTCCTAGTGCATATATTATCTGAATAATCTGAAGTAAAGTACAAATCTAGCATTCTCTTCTGAGTTTTTAGACCTAAAGTGTTCAAAGGTAGTATCAACTATTGTATTTTTATCTGACATTTGCTATCCTTACATGGTGGTTAGAATATGACTGAAGTGGTGATGTCCTGGTGACATTTTTGGTATTGAGTAGTCTATGTGTTACAAGCCACCTTTCTCTGATTTATAAAAGTTCATTTTCTGTGTCAGAAAACTGTGAAGTCATGCCAAATGGAATACTTCGTGTGTTTATTTGCCATTTTGGATTCAAGCTAGTCTTTGCTATCTTCCATGAAGTCTAGATTTTTCCTTGTGACTGGGATGCTTTGTTGCTAGTCACTCAGTTTGGAATCTGAACACTTACACATACTATGCAATGCAATCTGCCACAATGCACTTCCCAGGGCTTCATGGGTTTACTTACATAAAGTCCTCCAGTAATACGGAAACTCCATGAAGTTTCATAATGTAAACTCTTATTCTAAATAGAATATAGCTGTGCTGGGTATGGTGATGCATACCTTAATTCAGAGCACTCAAGAGGAAAAGACAAGGTGGATTTCTCTGAATTCAAGGCCAGACTTGTATACGTAGAGAAATCCAGGTCAGCCAGGCCTACTTAGATAGACTCTGTGTCAAAATAATAAAATAGAAATAGGAAATGATGAAGGATCTAAAATTGTCAAATAATTAACAATGGATGGTGAGAGAGCAAGCACTCTGATTAATAATGATATCTATTACCTTTAGTTTATTTTTAATTATGCATTACAGGTTTGCTTGTAGACACATGCCACAGCACATGTGTGGAGGTCAGAAGGCAAAATTCGGGAAGCATGCTCTCTTTCCACCTTTGTTTTTTATAGTCCAGTCTTTAAACCCCTCTCGGTCTGCCTTTTGACTGTTCAGCATCCCATACCTCCTCCAGTCCTCCTGTCTCCATGAGGATGTCTCCATCCTCCACCCCCCCCCCCACTATACCTCCCCACTCAAGCATTGCATCTTCACATTTAGCTTCTGAGTTTATTAACAATAATAAATATAGTAATTACATTTATGTCATAACTATTATACGTCCGATTATTTAGACTTTTTTTAAACATTAAATTATAGGCCCATCCTCTACTGCTCTGCTACTCTGGTAACTGATAACTTTCTTCCTCAAACACATGCACTTGTAGTCTTTTAAAAGCACTGGTAGAGATTTCCCATGAACCTGGATTGGCAGAATTAACATAGTAAAAATGACCATCCTATCAAAGGCAATTTACAAATTCAGTATTATCCTCATCAAACCCTACACTCTGAAAGACCCAACAAGCAGCTGAAAGAGTCAGATGCAGATATTTACACCCAACCAATGGACAGAAGCTGCTGAGAGCTCTGTGGTTGAATTAGGGGAAGGCAGAAAAAAGCTGAGGAGGAGGGCAGCCACGGGAGGACCAGCAGTCTCAATTAATCTGGACCCTAGAGATCTCTCAAACACTGGACCACCAAACATACAGCATACACCAGCTGATATGAGGCTGCACCACATATACAGCAGAGGACTGGCAGGTCTGGGTTCAGTCAGGGAAGATGCACCTAACTCTCAAGAGACTGGAGGCCCCAGGGTGTTTAGAGGTCAAGTGGGGTGGGAGGATCGGACATCCTCCTGGAGACAGAGGGGTGGGGAGGAGTTATAGGATATAGAACAGTCAGGGGGTGGTTGTGGGAGAATAAAATATGAAGTGTAAAAAATAAAAAATAAATAAATAAATGGGATGCATACATATGTTATATGTACTTTAAATACACACACAAACATATATATATATATGTACATATACATATACATATATATATATATATATATATTTAAAAAGCAGTGGTAGTAATATAATTATCATACAGCAGTTCTCAACAATAAGTGGGTGATAGGGGAGCAGACTTTGGGCTTAAGTTCTACAGCCAGTCCCACAACACCCAGAAGAAGCTCCACTCCCAGGCACTCTAACAAGCCCAGGATCACAGGATCCCAGAGTCACAGAATCACAGAGACAGCTTGACTCTGAGGAGTTCTGAAACCACCAGAATTACAGGAAGAACAGGCTCCAGTCAGATTAAGCAAGGGCAGGTAGCACTAGAGATAACCAGATGGCAGGAGGTAAGCATAAGACTATAAGCAACACAAGCCAAGGTTATTTGGCATCATCAGAACCCAATTCTCCCACTACAGCAAGTCCTGGACACACCATCACACTGGAAAAACAAGATTCAGATCTAAAATCACTTCTCATGATGATGATACATTAAGAAAGATATAAATAGCACCCTCAAAGAAATACAGGAGAACAAAGGTAAACAGCTAGAAGCCCTTCAAGAGGAAACACAAAAAAATCCCTTAAAGATCTTCAGGAAAACACAATCAAACAGGTGAAGGAAATGAGCAAAACCATCCAGAATCTAAAAATGGAAATAGAAACAATAAAGAAATCAGACAGAGAGACAACCCTGGAGACAGAAAACCTAGGAAAGAGATCAGGAGTCACAGATGCAAGCATCACCAACAGAATACAGGAGATAGAAGAGAGAATCTCAGGGGCAGAAGACACCATAGAAAACCTTGACACAATAGTCAAAGAAAATGCAAAAAGCAAAAAGCTCCTAACCCAGAACATCCAGGAAATCCAGGATGCAATGAGAAGACCAAACCTAAGGATAATAGGTATAGAAGAGAGTAAAGACTCCCAAGGTAATGGGACAGTAAATATCTTCAACAAAATTATAGAAGGAAACTTCCCTAACCTAAAGAAAAAGATGTCTATGAACATACAAGAAGCCTACAGAACTCCAAGTAGACTGGACCAGAAAAGAAATTCCTCCTGTCACATAATAATAAAATCACCAAATTCACTAAACAAAGAAAGAATTTTAAAAGCAGTAAGGGAAAAAAGGCAAGTAACATATAAAGGCAGGCCAATTAGAATTACACCAGACTTCTCACCAGAGATTATTGAAGCTAAAAGCTCATGGGCAGATGCCATACAGACCCTACAAGAACACAAATGCCAGCCCAGGCTACTATACTCAACAAAACTCTCAATTACTATAGATGGAGAAAACAAGACATTCCATGACAAAACAAAATTTACACAATATCTTTCTACAAATCCAGCCCTACAAAGGATAATAGATGGAAAACATCAACATAAGAAGCGAAACTATACTCTAGAAGAAGCAAGAAAGTAATCTTTCAACAAA
>JADRCD010076331.1:0-12382 GCA_019843815.1 Montemys delectorum | reverse complement strand
TACTACTACTACTACTACTACTACTACTACTACTACTACTACTACTATATCTGTCTCCATATACCCTTGTTTAAGATTCAGCATTCCATTATGAGTGTCTAGCTGCTTATCCAATCATGGCTGTACCAACTTTCAGGTTTGAAAGTCTAGATAAAAATTCATATAGATGTGTGTGTGTGTGTGTGTGTGTGTGTGTGTGTGTGTGTGTTTGTGTGTGTTTGTGTGTGTTTGTGTGTGTTTGTGTGTGTGCATGTGTGTGTGAAAGACATGAAAGTAGAAGAGGTGAACAAGAGATGATATGATATACATGATATGAAAGCAGAATGAGGTTATATTTGGGGAGAAAGAAGGAGACAAATGTGGAAAAAGGAAGTGGAGGAACAAATATGAACAAAACACAATGATGTATTATGTAGAAGTTGTCATGATAAAACTCATTATTTAGTGTGATAAATAAATAACATAAAAGATGTCTTAGCTATATGTGAGAGCAAATAGAAATAGGGAATTCGACCCTTTTGGAGGACCATTAGCGGGCAACAGAGATGGTTATTGCTCTCTTCCCAAGACCATTTATAATAGTTATATATTAGTGCAATGCTACCTACAATAACACCCAAGTCCAGGGTTTAAGAAAATAACACAATAAAAGTGTACTCTTCAGTCATACAATCATTCAGTCTAGGCATTCCCAGGTGATGGTCAACCTTCCTCAAGGTAATTCACATCCCAGACTTCCTCCATGTTAAAGCTCACTGTCTCCTTGGGCATTGTAATCCTTTGCATAAAGCTGGAAAATGAATAAAACTGTTGAAGGTACACCTATTACTTAAGCTCCTTGGCCCAGACATGATATTATATCATGATTGCTCCCATGTTATGGACAGTAACAAACCATAGACACTGCTATTTGTAAGGAGGGAAATGTAATTCCCAGGAGGCAGCTGCTTCAGTCAATAATCCTGTAGTCTGCAAGAACCTAAATATTCAGTGAACAATGAATTGTCTCTGTTACAGGAGACTTCTTACAAACAGAAATGGGAGCAGGTCAGCTGTGTGACAGCCAAAAAGTAACATATGCTCACTACAAAATGCATTCCCAGACACTTGTAATGAAGCCAATATTTTAAATGAAATGAACTTAGCTATCCCTTCTTCAATTCCATGTGCTAAATGGTTCAGAGTAATCAGTAGCCAACCCTGGAGCTGAGCATGGGGTTCTCTTTCCCCTAATCACATGAGGATGAAATATCAGTTAATTTGAAATCTTATAGTCAGAGAAAAAGAGAAAATGAATCTTGAATGGTCATTCAACAGCATCCACTGAAGATGGAGATTTTAAGAAAGCCCCTTCTATTTCTAGGAAGTGCTAGTTACTATTCGAACTTTCCCTGGGCTGAGGATAAAACTAAGTTGATAGAATGTTTACCCAGAATTCACAAGGCCATCTCCAGTACTATAGAAGCTGCTGTGGTACCACACACCTGTAATCCTAGCCCTAGAAGGGAGGAAGCAAGATGATCAGATGTTCAAAGTCATATTCAGCCATAGAGTGATTTCAAAGCAATCTTGTGATACATAAGACCCCATCTCAGGAATAAAACGTGCTTTCCTTAATCCTAAGGCTAAATCTTATGCCTAGGCCCGAACTCTTGAGTGCTATAGCATACACCTAAGCTTTATTCCTTGTCATACATATACTGTGATGGGTAGTGTTGGATATCCCTTAGACAGTATCTATAATCACCTGGAGATTCACCTGCGGCCCTAACTTTGGTGGAATTGTCTTGAATAATTGAGATGTGAAGAACTGCCCACTGTGGGTAGCATTATTCCTTGGCTAAAATCCTGGACTATATAAATGTAGAATGGGGACTGAGTAGTAGCATACATTCATAGTCCTCTACTTCCTGGTTGTAGATGTGATGTAGCCAGCTGTTTATTTTGACCCACAGTTTTCCTGCTGCCTTAACTTCCTTGCTGAGAACTGTGGGTCAAAATAAACCCTTTTTGCCTTTAGTTTGCTTTTGTCAGGATAGTCCATCACAGATGAAGGAAATGAAATTAAAACACATACTTTCACAAGTGCTCTGTGTTTTTATTTTAACCCCAAATTTCCCCCTCTGTAGCTTAATCTCCTTCACTTATAGCTTCTCCCGTGAAGTGCTTCTCACGTCCCTATCACTCTATCTTTCATGTTTATTCATGTTTCAATTTGAACCCTTTCCACAGGGTAATACCCCAGACAGAAAAAAAATAGCACATTTTTTTCTTCCTACAGTACCTCTATTGTTATAGCCAGTGACCATACACCTAACCAATGAAAGCTTCTATGACAGATTAACCCCAATATCTTTCTACCTTTATACATGAAAGGTTTACTTCTTAATCACATTAAATCCTGATTGTCAAAGGGCTCTCCTCTGGGATGTCAGTCAGTGACACAGCTTTCTTCCATCTTGTGGCTCTGCTGCCTTTAATACAAAGCTCTCAAAGTCACTCTTATTTGTGTTAGTCCAGAATAGTGGGAGCTATGGATAATCACACATGCATAGGTGGCACTTATGGGACAGACTTGGAAATAGAGCGTTTCACTTCTACTCACATTCTGTTGGCTAGTACTCAGTCAGGTGGCCCTTCCAAACTGCAAGCGTGGCTGGAAAAGTAGTCCAAGTGTTCTATGAGTACTGTTTAGTTATTGGACACCTGTGTCCCACTGCTGCTATTTCTTGAGCCTGCCAGAATTCTAGTAGATTTTAATCTTAATGGAGTGCTGCTAAGCTGACCTTACCTTCCTGTAATTATGGAATAATGAATTATAGAATGTATCTTTTGAACCTCAGAGCAGGGTTCCTTTTTGATCTTATACGTTTGGGCCTCTCACTGTCCCTGCTGAGTCTACTTCTTTCTTGTCTTTTGGGAAAGTATCTTTGAGTGACACAGACCTGGAAAAGAATATTTTAACTAAGTACAACCTAATTTGTGCACAGTCAAGCAATGGTGGCGACCTATAATAAGGATATCCCAAACTCAAGGGAATTACTAATACCTCTAAAAAAATTCTGTGTTAACATGGACATTTTCTATATATTTTCCCACTGTTTTTTTTCCTGAATTTGCAAGTTGACTTCCAGATACTTCATTAATTTGTGGGTTTTATGTTTTAAGTACCATGTGAAGAAAAACAGGGGGAAGAATTGAATTGTATAACTAGATCTGCATTGCAACATTGGGAATTTTGAAAATGAACTTAGGTCTATGTTGCTTTCATTATATTTGGGGACTTTGTGGGCCAGACCATTTATTCTGTGTTTCAGTTTCTAAGCTATAACACGAGATGTGTAATTAGTGGTGCCTCTGTCTCTCCCTGGCAAGCTCAATCAGGCAGAGCCCATCCAAGTGTGCTCCACAGACTCTCCTTCCATGGAAAACCAAGGCAGATGTTTCTTACACCAAAGCACCACTTTCAACCATTTCCTCTGCCAAACAACTGTCACTGGAACATGAGTAAATGGTATCTGCTCAGGAGCATCTCTTGTTAAATGCTGGACATGGAGTTGTGAGTGGCTATAATATGTTACAAGAAAACTTCAAAGGTGCTTATACAATCTAAGCAGAATAAAACTTGAAAGAGTCTTTCTGAGGAACCAGCATATTTAAAATGATTATTACTAATAAACTGATATAACACAAAACATCCAGCACGCAATCCCACCTCATGGTGTCATAATATTTTTAGAGCTGCAAAAAATCCCTAGGCTTATTACACATTCAAGGAGTCACTAAACATATACTGTGTGCAAGGTACTATAGTAATAGAGTCAAAGACAAATTCTAACCTTATAAAGATGCTCCTAGGCCAGGAGGAAAGATAAGTAAATAGGCATTCTGATATAATACTATAATAATTGATCTACGGGAAATGCAGGGATAAGATAGCAGATCTGCACAAAGTCTTATAGATTGTCCTCTTTCCTCAACCTTTTAGGACCAGCATATTTCTCTATGTAGAAATGACCATCTTGGGATGGGGATATAGCTCAGTGAGTAAAGTACTTGATGTATAAGCCCGGGAATCTGATTTCAGACCTTCCGCACCCATGTAAAAGCCAAGTGTGGGGCTTGGGAGATGGCTCAGTGAGGAAAATGTTTCCCATGCAAGACTGGGAACCTGAGTTCAGATCTTCAACACCCACAAAACAAAACAAAACAAAACAAAACAAGATGGATGACTTAGTGATATGTGCCTTTAATCACAGTGCTGAAGAACAAAGACAGGCTAATTCTGGAGGCTCCCTTGGAGAGCCAATATAGCCAAAATGGTGAGCTTCAAATTCAGCATATAAATAAGGTAAAGGACAATAGAGAAAAATACTCAAACTCGATCTCTGGCATCTAGGCCTGCATTGGCATACATATACATGTGCACACACACCTACACACAAATATATGCCAACATCACACACACACACACACACACACACACACACACACACACACACACACACAAAAGCCATCCATCTGGAAACTATAATACTATCCCCCACTCCTAAGAGATGTGAATCTTTTAGCAGCTAGAGTAGCTTTCTGTGAATCTTGGCCAGCTGAGAAGGCTTGTTCATACTTTGTATTTTAGTGATTTTCTTTTTTAATTTATTTTGAGATTAGAATTTAATTACAACACTTCTCCTCCAAACCCTCCCACATAGTATTTCTCGCTCTACTTCAAATTCAGACTCTTTGTTTTGTTTTACTAATTGTTATTGCATGCATATATGTATGTGTGTGTGTGTGTGTGTGTGTGTGTACATAATTTTTGTAAATAAAAACTGTTGAGTCCATATAATGTGCCTCGTATATATGTTTTCAGGGATGACTGTTTGGCACTGAACAAGTGTAATCTTATTTCACTAGCACCTATCAATTAGCAAGGTTTCCAGTACACCAGGCACAGTGTTCCTCTTGTTAAGCAGATCTTACACCTAATTAGAGAGCTGTTGCTTACCACCAAGGTATGCATACTAGCGCTGAACCCTTAGGGTTATCATGCCATGCTGGTATGTGTTCATAGGTGTCATAGCTGGGTAGGACTATGGGTTGCCTCCTTCCTTTAGAAGCCTTCTGGTACCATGAGAACTAGCCCTTAGGCAGGAAGAATTCCAATCAATTCTAACTCAGGGGTCTCTGTGCCCTATTCCTGAAGTGTATGCTGTCTTTCAAAATAGGGACTTACCTTCCATCTTTGAGGAGTAATCAAGGACAATAGCACTAGGCTGTATATTTGGGGAGTCTCTTGTACAACCCTGAACAACTCTAAAGAGGGGGTTCTCATATCTGGTAGTGAAGTTTTTAAAATGGTCTTTGGTTCTCAAAGGGAACACCATCAGCTCAAATGAGAAAAAGTTCTTTAAAACTGTATATGTATATTTATACACTGAATTACATACATTATGGGGTTTTAGGCAAATAGTTAATAGCATGATTCCTTGTGGCTTTTTCAGACATCCTTATTATTATTCACCCACTTCCTTCCTTCTGCATTTACCTCCTTCTCTCTTCCCAAAGGACCATACCCCCTATCAGATCTCTCACATACTGCTAGTCCCCTTTACCCTCCTCCCACTACCTTCTATACTTACCTCCCTCCCCCTGTTTAAGGAGTCCCCCCCCTTTCCCAGAAGATTGCTTGTACCCTGCTATTTCCCTTTCAGTTGCTTTCCAGACTTTGGCAATGGCCCCATTTTGTTTTCCAGGTTTCTGTATTACTATAGACTATGTATTCATATCTGAAGTTTTGGAACTAAGAACTTCCAGTAAGAGAGAATACGTTACATTTGGCTTTCTGGGTCTGGGTTACCTCGCTGAATATGATCTTTTTTAGTTCCATTCATTTACCTATAAAGTTGATGATTTCATTTTTCTTACAGCTGAATAGTATTCCACAGTGTAAATGTACCACACTTTTGCTATCCATTCATCAGTTGAAGTATAATTAGGTTGTTTCCATTTCCTAGCTTTTATGGTTTTGTTTTTGTTTTTTGTTTTTTTTTTCAAGACAGGGTTTCTCTGTATAGCCCTGGCTGTCCTGGAACTCACTCTGTAGACCAGGCTGGCCTTGAACTCAGAAATCTGCCTGCCTCTGCCTCCCAAGTGCTGGGATTAAAGGTATGCACCACCACCGCCCGGCTAATTTCCTAGCTTTTGGGAACAGAGCAACAATGGACGTAGCTGAGCAAGTGTATGTGCAGTAAGATGTCAAATCCTTTGGGCATAGGCCTGCATTTAACTCTCAGTGTTTTCTAAACATTGAAATACTGTGTTTTTTAAAATCTGTCCACAAAGGCTGGGGATATATAGCTCAACAGTTAAGAGTATATATATCACCTTTCTAGAGGACTGTTGTATTGCTCCCATAACCCACATCATGAGGTTCACAACCACTTATAGCTCCAGCTCAGAGAGACCTGGCATGCTCTTCTGGTACCTCTGCATACATAAACACACACACACACACACACACACACACACACACAAACACAAAGTAAGTCTTTTTAGAAGTCCCTCCTACATTCTCCCCATCTACCACTCAGTAACAGCTCATCTAATACAAGCTCCTCATTTTAGAAATTAAGACACCAAGGACCAGAGAAGAGAACACCAAAATTCAGGGACACCCCCCCCCAGTGCCTCCAGTGTTGTTCGGGTTGATAATGGTGTGGGATGATGAAGAACAATAGCAGAGCAGATGCAAAGAGTAGCATGACCCTTACTTCATAAAATGTGGTCCATGAATCAGTAGCATTCACCTCATTAGAGTGCTCATTCAAAATTCTCAGTCTCAGTCATCACCTGAGATTTACATAATGATTATCTGTATTTTAAGCACTCCACAGGAGTTATATGTATATAGCCTGAAGTCTCCAAAGCACTTCTGTAGCATCCATTGTGGGTTTTCCCATCCCTTACTTCATCTACCCACCTGAGCTCATCAGTAAGTGCAAAGGTCTCTCAAACATGTCAAAAGCTTTCTACCTGAGACATCTGAATCTCACTTCTGTACATGGCATGGGGTTAATACCCCAGGCAAATGCTCAAGTAGTTAATGATAGAAGCAGTAGCTAAATGCCCCCATGAAGCTGATACATACTTAGCTGGTATTGTTTGTCTAATGATACAAACAAAAACTACCAAACAATCCTTGAAGATTGCCAAAGCTGTCTGCCAGATCTCATGACTCTTACCAAGTTCTACTTTGTTCAGATGATAGTTTAAATTTTCACTGGCACATTGCCATTTCTCTACTCTCTAGTCATCTCCTATGACTTAGTATTCACCCCACCATGGGAAAATGGCGCCCACTAATTTCTTGCAAACAGATAGACTTCTGCTTCTCCCGTATAGGTTCCCATGTTGCTTTGGGAATTCATCCAACAATCTCTACCTTTTAAGGCTTCGAATCAGGCACCGATCTGACTGAGGCTGAAATTTCAGGGCACCACTTTCTTTATTTGGGTTAGTTTTTAATCATAGGCTCACCCTTCTCGTGTCTCACTGACCATAGTCCCTCAGGGTCTCTAACTTACTTATTTTTCTTACTCTCAGAGAGATGCGGTCCACAAATGATGACTGTTGATACTCTGCCACCTAGTGGAAGAATTTGAACTGCAGGATGGAGTTTAAAGGCCAAAAACAAAAGGCTTGCAGCAGTAACCACTGTATTCTCATGTGAACACTCATTATCTGCAGACCACTCTATACACAGGAGTTCTTTTAACCGTCATGCCAAACTTTATGCTCAAGTTATGATCTGAATTTCAGATACTAGGCAACTAGGTAATGACACAGGCATGAAGCAATAACCAACACATGAGTGTGTGAATCACTGTATTACAGGTCTGTGCTGTAATCAAGACTTAGTTGAGCTCCATGTCCTTTGGAATACCATGTGATAGGTTTCAGATTTATCCTCTTGTTGAATGAAGAAGCTGCAGCATTTAATCCACCCATTCTCATTCTCGAATGGCAAGATGGTTCCCCAGGGGAACACAAGGATTTTTACCCAGTGGTATGAGAAGATGCTCTCAGGAAAAAATACAGAGGTGTTCAGGCTCCTGAGAAGGGAAACGACAAGTGCAGTACCAGAATACGTTTCTGGTCTTGTTATATTTAACTCTAAGATCCATTTCCAAAGCCATCCATCATTCTCTGACAGCAGTTCAGCCATGTACAAGAGATCACTTGCTTAGTTCTTGCCAAAGAAATGCATTCATCCATATAGAGAGCATCCTAGACAATGGTCAGTCAAACTCTGAGTTCTCATAGCAGTTCTGGTTCAAAGTGGAATTTGAATTCAGAGTCATATGGTTGTTGTAGGATTTCTTCCCATTAGCTGCCAAAGCTCAAGAAACTTATGCAATAGATCTGCTTGTGGACATGCTGAAGTGAAGCAAACCAAAAGCCATGGCCTCCTATGGTAAAGCAGATGATGCTTAGGATAAAGTATGGGCAAATGATCTAGTAATCCCACAAATCTTGACTTTGTTTAGGTCCTCCAGTCTTAGTATTAGTGTCTTGTTCAATATCACTAAGCTACAAAGTGTTATTAGAGGGAGAACATAGACAAGACCCAGATGTCAATTTAAGCTTTCCTATTCACCAGTTGAATGAGCTTGAGAGGGTTCACCCGATCTGTGAATCATAGTCTTTTTTTCCATTGCTCTAACAAAATACCTGATACTAAGTAACTTATTTTAAAACATGTTTATTTAACTCACAGTTTTGATGGTTGAAAATCTAAACACCGTGGCATCATGATTAGAGTGCATGTGAGAGAGGCAGAGGTTGGGAAAGAGCCAGTGTTATGCTTGTATAGCTACCCACTCATGATAGGTAAGTGGGGTGCCACAAAACTATGCTAATCACAGTGGGCAGTACTCCCCAATGACCCAACCACATCCCATTACACCTCACTTAAGGTTCCATAACCACTCAGAAGAGTCACAAGGAAGACCAAGATGCCAACACATCCACCATTGGAGGATACCCTCAACATAGCACAACCATAGCACTTTGCCTTCCTCTGTTGCTTTATCCATCACTTGGATCTCTCAATACTTAGTATATTAGGGACCTACCTAACTAGGTGGTTGGATAAAATGATATTCATAAAACACACCAAGAAAATGGGCCTTGTGGTCAGCTAGTTTAGTTAGAAGATGTAGACTAGACTGGTGGGCAAGCAGCAAAGGTCAGGTATTGTTCAGCTGGCTACCATGGTGAGCTACTGATTTCACCCTGCAGGAAAATCCCCGGGAAACAGTATGGAATGGCTAACTTGGAATTAGCCCAAACAAAAGTTAAGAACTGAAGCTTCCATTGTTTTTGTTTGCTTTGGGTTTTTCTTGGTTTTGTTTTATTTTGAGGCAGTGCTACTCTGTAGCCCAGACTGACAACAAACCCATGATCATCCAGCCTTAGCCTTCTGAGTGTTGAGATTACAGGCATGCACTACTACCACATCTGCCAAGATGTATTTATGTACCAGATCTTAAGCATCCTTAATTCAGGGCTACCCAGAAGGACCATAATTCTTTTATTATTACACAGCCATGTAGGTGGGAAGAGTCAGGAAATGAGTCCACTGGCACACAGTTACCAACAATGTCAGTTGAACATGTGCCAGATTATTGTACAAGGTCATGATATCAAGGGGGGCACCACGCTTCTGCTCTAAGAATCTAGCTTTGTGCCATGCACAGAGAGGCTCAGTATGTTGGGCTCACTTTCTTGCCCTTCCCATCCCACATCCCTTCAACATCTCTCTTCTGTCATTTTGCTTAGCACAACGTGTAAGGCACTCATCATTCTCCTATATAATCATGTTCTTATTCAGTTCTCTCGCCTTGGCCCTACTTCTCCCAACACCATATTGCCCTTCATCCACACCCTACACGGTTACCCTCTGACACGCTGTCTTTTCCTCAGCTCCATCCCCCTTGAGCCATTTTTTTTCACTTTTCTATTTGTGTTGACCATCAACTTCACTGCCAGATGTTGGAAGCCAGCCTTTGAGATAACTTCAGAAGTCAATTCTCCCATGACTTATGTTTGCAAAAGCTTTCCTTCTCTCTTTCTCCACAAAAGGTCAAGCAAACCATTCAAAATGAGTATAAGGTTGAAAGAACACTGTGATAGACACTGGATGGCCCAGCCAAGGCAATTCTCCCTTCCTTTTGCTAAGTGCACACTTAAGTTTTTTTCCACACTGGATTTTTTTTAACCCCTCGAGGAAAAAGCAGAGCCTTCACAGAAGTTTAAATCTCTCCCCAGAATGAAGAGGGGTGTGATCTGTGTTTAAACAGAATAAGGATGCAGGCCTCTTCCTTTCAAAGGCCTTGTTTAAAGGTCAGGTTAGGCATAGGGAACTACAACCAATGGGACTTAGGAAACGAAGGTCCCATGGAGAGCTCTGGGAAAATCTGCACATGAAAAAAAGTGGTTTTTTTTCTTTCTGCCTCTAGATATTGTCATCTACATATAACCCTTATTTTATACTTATTTCTCAGACACAGTCTTGCTATTATAGCATAGGGTGGTCCTGAACTCGTGATCCTCCTGCCCAGCCTCCTAAGCATTGGAATTACCATCATGTACCACAATGCCCACTTTAAAGCCCATTTAAAAAGGGATCATCAACAGCCAAAGACATCCTTAAATGATATCACAAAGCCTGTAGACTTTGGAGCTTAGTATATTTATTATTTTTATTAGATATTTTCTTTATTTACATTTCATTAATGTTATCCCCTTTCCTGGTCTCCCCTCTGCAAACCCCCTATTCTCTCCTCCTCCCCCTCCCCTACTCACACACCCACCCACTCCTGCCTCCCTGTCCTGGCATTCCCCTACACTGGGGCATCAAGCCTTCTCAGGACCAAGGGCCTCTCCTCCCATTGATGTCCAACAAAGTCATCCTCTGCTACATATGCAGAGCTTAGTATACTTAAACACCTGAAAGAATGCTTTGAATGCACACAAGTGTTCTTAATCAATCATATATTTTCACTGGCTTTGGCCACATTCTCTAGTGTTCACATCATTATGTATATGATTCTGAATGAATCAGCCTAAAGAGACACAGGCCCACACCTAAATGAGTCCATCTGGCCTCTGATTAATGAAATACAGGAAAGCTGGGTGGAAACTGAAGTTTTCCTATGTTGAAGAGCAAGCTGACTGAACTAAATGCTTTTGAACATGTTCCGGATAAACCTGGAAAAGTGGTAGTTTATATGTCGCTTCAAACAAGATTCCCTTTCAATGAGCAAGCCTATGGCAAACACATTTGGGTTCAAAGGAATTCTTTTATAAAAGCATATATTTTACCTCTGATGGAAGAGTCATTAAATTGGTGTTTGCCTTTGTATATAACTCTCATGCAGTTTTAAGCAACATACTGTGAATTTCTCTGATGAAAAGTCACTAAACTCCCTTTAGATTCTGAAAGAAATTTGGGGCCAACCAAATTTCCATTTCCAAAAGTGATGTGAAGAACCACCACTGGTAGGAGAGGTGACTAAATAGGTGGATACACCTGCCACCAAGGCTAATGGCCTGAGTTTGAGCCCGAGGCCCCATATGATAGAGAGAACCAAATTCCACAAGTTGTCCTTTGACCTCCACACACAGGCCATAGCACCACCCACCCATAGACACACACACACACACACACACACACACACACACATACACACATTAAATAAAATGTAAAAAGAAAACAAAGAGACTAATGCTAATGTAGTCATTTTTTTTTAATTAGGTATTTTCTTTATTTACATGTACATTTTCCCTTTCCCAGTTTCCCCTCCAAAACAAACAAACGAACAAACAAACAAAAGCAAGAACAAACCCCTTTTGCCTCCCCCTTCCCCATGCCTGCCACCCCGCCCTCTCCCACTTATTGGCCCTGGCATTCCCCTACACTGGGGCACAAAACCTTCACAAGGCCGAGGTCCTTTACTCCTATTGATGATCGAATTTGCAATCCTCTACTATACACCTGCTGCCAGTACATTCAGTCCCACCCTGTATAGTCCTTGATTGGTGGTTGGGTCCCTGGGAGCTCTGAGGGTACTAGTTAGTAATTGTTGTTCGTCCTAAGGGGCTGCAAACCCTTCAGCTCCATAGAACCTTTCTCTAACTCCTTCATTGGGGACTGTGTACTCAGTTCAATGAATGGCTGTGAGCCTCTACATCTGTATTAGTCAGGTATTGTCAGAGCCTCTCAGGAGACAGCTATATGCTTGTCCTTCCTTCCATCTCTGCTCCATAGTTAATCTCTGCCACTCCTTCTGTGGGTGTTTGATTCCCCTTTTTAAGAAGG
>JADRCD010076328.1:8671-23152 GCA_019843815.1 Montemys delectorum | reverse complement strand
CCCAGAATCTTCTAGCTTTCATAGTCTCTGGTGAGAAGTCTGGTGTAATTCTGATAGGCCTACCTTTATATGTTACTTGCCTTTTTTCCCTTACTGCTTTTAAAATTCTTTCTTTGTTTACTGCATTTGGTGTTTTGATTATTATGTGATGGGAGGAATTTCTTTTCTGATCTAATCTATTTGGAGTTCTGTAGGCTTCTTGTATGTTCATGGACATCTCTTTCCTTAGGTTAGGAAAGTTTTCTTCTGTAATTTTGTTGAAGATATTTACTGGCCCATTACATTGGGAATCTTCACTCTCTTCTATACCTATTATCCTTAGATTTGGTCTTATTGCATCCTTGGTTTCCTGGATGTTTTGAGTTAGGAGCTTTTTGCTTTTTGCATTTTCTTTGACTGTTGTGTCAATATTTTCTATGATGTCTTCTGCCCCTGAGATTCTCTCCTCTATCTCTTGTATTCTGTTGGTGATGCTTGCATCTATGACTCCTGATTTCTTTCCTAGGTTTTGTATCTCCAAGGTTGTCTCTCTTCCTGATTTCTTTATTGTTTCTATTTCCATTGTTAGATTCTGGATGGTTTTGCTCATTTCCTTTATTGTGTTTTCCTGTAGTTCTTTGAGGGATTTTTGTGTTTCCTCTTGAAGGGCTTCTAGCTGTTTACCTGTGTTCTCCTGTATTTCTTTGAGGGTGCTACTTATGTCTTTCTTAAAGTCCTGTATCATCACCATGAGAAGTGATTTTATATCTGAATCTTGCTTTTCCGGTGTGATGGTGTGTTCAGGAGTTGCTATGGTGGGAGAATTGGTTTCTGATGATGCCAAGTAACCTTGGTTTGTGTTTATTTTCTTACGCTTGCCCCCTACCATCTGGTTATCTCTAGTGCTACCTGCCCTTGCTAAATCTAACTGGAGCCTGTCCTTCCTGTGATCCTGGTTGTGTCAGAACTCCTCAGGGTCAAGCTGTCTCTGTGATACTGTGATTCTGGTATCCTGTGATCCTGGGCTTGTTAGAGCACCTGGGAGTGCAGCAGCTTCCTCTGCGTGTTGTGGGACTGGCTGAGGAACCTATGCCCAAGGTCTGCTCAGGACACCAGCCCAGAGAGACTGGAAGGAACCAGAGCCACTCTGCTGGTGGAGTTCCTGTGTGCCTGGTCCCCCTGGTCCCAGTTACCCCAGGTGTTGGGACAGATGTTAGATTCTCCTCACCTCTGATCCTGAGAGTGTCAGAGCGCCTGGGAGTGGAGCTTCCTCTGGGTGTTGTGGGACTGGCTGCAGAACCCCAAATGGAGACTTTTAAATGACTTCTGACATTGTGTTTTTTTGTTTTGTGTTTTTTTTTTCTCTCAATTCCTCTATCCGAATCTCACCCATTCTGTACCTGACACATCCCATATGAAGCACATCTCTTTACCCACAGATGTCTTTTTGTCTACCAGAGCCCTCAATATCAATCCCCTCAAAGTCCCCTCTCTTCCTAGGAAACACCTTTCATCACCCCCAATACATCTGCTCATTGGATTCAGAGTGAGGGCCTTCCTATGATGGGACCCAGCTACCTAGGTTATTGAAAATCGACCTTTTAACTTCAGTCCTCTTGGAGAAGAAAGGCTTCCTGTTTGCCTGATGGCTGGCCTTTCTCCCAAAGTCTCCAAGCTTTTCATCTGAGCAGACAAAGCTGCTGATGAGAGAACAGTGCTCCAGCCTCTACTCTGAGCTAGAACAGAAAGGCTTTGCTTCTCAGGTTTTCATTTTATTCTTTTGAAACAATGCTTCTTTTTTAAACTTGAAAGTGAAAGGGTATTCTAATTAATGCTTGGGACATAATTGAAAAGACAAGTTCCCAGCAGTGTCTAAGATCAAAGGCAATTGAACAGTCAGCTTCTTCATAGGGGAAGCTGTTGGGTTGGAATTGACAAATATGGTAATGTACACTCCAGGTTTCATTTCCACATCTGAATTCAGTCTGAATGCAGATTGAATGTACTTATGTGTGGGCCAGATCATTCTCTATCCTGGGGACTATACTGTGTACATCACAGAGTATTTAGCAGCATCCCTGCCCTCTGTTCTGTAGATGCCAATAGAACCAGTTCCTCTACTGTTGTGGAAATAAAAACTGTCTCAGGGTATTGCTAATGTTCCCTTAGAAAGCTTCACGTGTTCTGTATTTTGTTACGATACCACAGACTGGACAGTTTATAGGTGGTAGAAATCTATTTGCCTCATGGTTCTGGGGACTAGGCAATTAAAGGAAACATGTTTGGTGAGGGATGTTGAGTTGTTTTAGAACATGGTGAAAAGTATCCCGTGGGCCAGAAAGAATAAGAGGTTGGAGATGTGCATCATTGGGTAAAGTATTTGTCTACTATGCACAAGACACTGGATTCAGTTGTCAGCAGTGCATACAACTGGCATGGTAGTACATGTAATTACAGCACTCTAGAAGTACAAACAGAAGGTGCAGAAGTTCAAGGTCACCCTTGGCAATATATGAGTTTGAGGCTAATCCAGGATACATGAGATGCTATCTTAAACAAAACAGGCCTGGCAAGAGGGCTTAGTGGGTAAGAATGCATGCTTTGCAAGTATAGGAGCCTGAGTTTAAATCCCCAGAACCTATATTTAAAGTCAGGTATGGTTCCAGTAAACCCAGGGTTAGTGAACCAAGATCGGAGGGTCCTGGGAGTTTAGTAGTTTAGATAGTTCTCCAGCCAGCCAGCCTACCCAAAATAGTAATCTTACGATTCATTGAGGGACCCTATTCCAACAAGGCAAAGAGCAATAGAAGACGATACCCAACATCCTAGCCTAGTCTCTGTTTGCATGTCCATGGGCATACATACATACAAACACACACATATTCACGTAAAGGAAAGAGATTGAACTCATAATCTTTAGACTTTGAGAGTACAATCCTCATTACTTAAAAACCTCCAAATAAGCACCAACTCCCAACATTCTTGCATTAGTGATTAGGTTCACAAAGGCATGGCCTTTGGAGGACATATTTACACAGCAGAGCCCCAGTTTTGAACTAATAGTGTGTTTGTATAGTAAGTTGTGTTAGGGTGTTATTACAACTACCCTTCTCCTTGAGGTACAATTGACACTCATTTATTGACTTTATAGCAAACCTAATATATATTTGACCCCTCCTGCCATCCTTCACTGCTCAAAATATGATCCAGATCTGGAATCCTTGTCTAAATATAGCATGCAGCAAACCAGCCCCAGTACCACTACTGCACTGGTCCATCCTCCCAGTCCCTGCTCTTACCAGACTCCTAATACAACATAACACTAGACAATGATTCTCACAGTGTTTCAGGGCTAATAGCAGCAAAAACACAGCCTGAAAACCTTCTCCAAAATGCAAATCTGCTGGGCCTACCCCAAGTCAGACACTGAGGGTGGGGTCAGTGATCTGTTTCTTCAAGCCCTATGTCTGAGGCCTTTGCCCACTTAAGTGTGAGAACCTCAAACTGAGACCAGGATGTTTTAAGCTTCCCTGGTAATGGGAATTAGTAGAGTTCTTATTTTTTTTAAGATTTATTTATTTATTATATCTAAGTACACTGTCGCTGTCTTCAGACTTTCCAGAAGAGGGAGTCAGATCTCATTACAGATGGTTGTGAGCCCGCCATATGATTTCTGGGATTTGAACTCAGGACCTTTAGAAGAGCAGTCAGTGCTCTTAACCACTGAGCAATATCTCCAGCCCAGCAGAGTTCTTATTTATTAGACACCATCCTCATCCTACCAAAACTTAAAAACTTAAAAAGGGAGCTAAGAAGTTGTGGGAGCAGATGTCCCACACAGTTTTGACCATGGGCAATGGCTGTGAACCCCCAAGTCCTGCCCCTCTGTTCAGTTCCCTAGAGCATTGTGGCAAATTCACTGCTGTTTTACCTCCAAAGAACAAAGTTCTATGTCTCTTACAATGGAGGTTAGTATCCCATTTCTGACACTCAAATGCTTTGAGCTGACTGTGTGGCTCTCATCCCTTCCCCACTGTTGCATTGTCAAGAACTAGATTTATGGATTCTTTATTTCTGCCACTTGATTATAACATCCCTGACAGCAGATACTACTAATCTTACTTACCTTAGTCTGTTGTCCATAGAGCGTGATAGATTACCACCCTTACACGTATCCCCAGAGTATTAAAATCTTTGAGAATGAAAAGTTTTTAGTGTTTGTAGGATGGGGAAACCTGTTCTTGGCTGACATATACCTGTATGTTATTTATTTCTCTTACTTAGGGTGACAGGTCATCCATTTGCTGCAGAATTTTAATGATTGAGCATGATAACATAAGACCCTAGTAGTGGGTGGTACATACAATATGGCATGTGAAGCATATTTCTTTGAAATTTTAAATAATTCTGTTCTCAGGAGCTGCTTAAAACTACAAACTAGTAGCGTCTTAGATAATACTTACCCGTTAAAGGGCAGAATTATGATGCTAGAGAAAGGTTGCATCACTAAGTTAGTACTGCGTGTGTGTGTGTGTGTGTGTGTGTGTGTGTGTGTGTGTGTGTGTGTGTTTTCATGCCCATGGGTGAAAATGTGCTTGCTTGTGTGTGTGCATGTAGCAGTCAAAGGACAATACTGAGTGTCACTCCTAGTCAGCCCACCTTGATTTTTGAGAGTCTCACTGACCCTAAAGCTTACCATTTCAACTAGACTGGATGGACAGAGAGTCCTCCTACTGCTACCCTGGCAAGTGTATGAAACTTTGCTCAGCTTTTATATAAGTGTTGGATATCTGACTTGGGTCCTCATGCTTACACAGCAGGCATTTTTCCCACTGAGCATCCCCCTAGCCTGTGGTACTGTTTCTTTTGTAATGTCTCAAGGGGAAATGAAACTCCAGTTTTAGGCATGACCTGGTCCTTTGTACTGCTGCCAAAAAGCTCTGGAGAGCTATCTACCAGAGTCTGGGTACATGGGCTCATAATCTTTACAGGTTGAAAGTGAGCTCAGAACATCTTCAAAGGTTGAAAGTGAGCTCAGTGAGTGTTCTGAATTTAAAGTTATATCCTCATATGTATGTGTTATAACATATTTATTTTGTTTGTTCTGTTTTATTTTTATTTTTTAAGCAAAGAAGGATTTGGGGTTATTTGTTTTAAGGTGGTGTTTTTCTTTAATCCATTATAAAACTAGATGGAGGGAGTCATGGAATGTGAGTTCAGTTTCTTTCATGGTTTGTTTTTAATAACATGTAAATTTCCCAACATCTAGACACTGAAATAATATTTTAGGAGAGGGAGGATGAATCATACTTGATGTTCTTTATGATTCTTACTTGAACAAGTTTCTTAAAAATTTGAAAGCTGGCCACATGTGGTGGTTCACATCTGCAAGCCCAGCACTTCAGAGGCTATTAGGAGAATCACCACAAAGTTCAAGACCAACTTGGACTATATAGTAAATGTGAGGCTTACTTAGATTCACGGGGTAAAGGTACTTGCTGCCTAGCCTGAAGCCATAAGGTCTATCCCTGGGATCACAGGGTAGAAGGAGAAACCAACTCTTACCACTTGTTCTCTGACCATCACTTGTGCTTAGTATGCATGCATGAGCATGTGCACACACATACATAAGTACATACATACATACATACATACACACATACACACATACACACATACACACACACACTTTCTTGTACACATACATACAAATGTATGAATGGAATATAGATAAATGCAATTATATTTAAAAGGTAAAAAGCTTAAAGCTGGTAATTAAAGTGGCATGAGGAACTCTTGATCTGGGAGTAATGTGGAGGGAGTCTGAACTTTCACATGCTGTATACACTTTCTCTAGTCTCTGAAATGTGTTTGTATGGCTTGTTTTGTTTCATTTCTGGAAAGAAAAAGACTTTGCTTCTTATCAGATTATTTAAAGCATATAAGACAAAAAGCTCTCAGAAGAAAATTAGGAATCTAGACTTAGATTAGCTAAATCATTGACATATTTTAATCATTCAAGGAAAATGTAACAACAAAGTCATTTCAATTACTATATAAATTGTGCCTTTCTTTCTCCTTATGTGTAGATCCATTCCTACTTGATTTCAGACTATCTACATTGATCAAATTAATGAATTGATGGGAAATGCCTGCTTGCAAAAATTAATTTCAGTCTTTTTTTCTTTATCTGTTTGCTACTCATTTAAAACTTAGGGTCTTTTCATGTCCAAAAAGAATTTAGAGTTATCCTTTTCTTTTAAAGCATATTAAATGCCCCCTTGTTTTGGAACATTTTTCTGCATGCACATGATCTTGCCATTCTGTGAAACAGGGTAGCAGCACCCCCTACCATCAAGTGATGTGTATATTTGTCTTGTCCTTTTGGCATTCTTCTCCCCTCTCCTTGATCTAACCATTAGGCTATCACTTCTGTGTAAGGACAGGAAGTTCTACTTGGTCTTAGTTGTATATCATAGTCTCAGGCTCCAGAACTAGTTGGCAGCATCTTTTGCATGGTAGTGGTCAGAAAATATTTGAATTGAAATAGGGAACAACATACAGTAGATTTACTATCACACTTTTGAAGTTAACAGTGATTTTGCATATGTATTTATTTTTGCGCAAGTATCTTAAAGCTACTGAAATGCAAACTAATATGTTTTTATTTTATGATACTGCTCAATGGTTAAATGCTATTTAGATGGCTAAAATGCTTCATAAGTAAGGATAACTTTTTTTTAAAAAAATGCATCATAATTAAGTATGGATCTACTGGTGGCTGTATTTGCTTAGAAGTGATTGTGCTGAGATGTCATTGCTGGAAAGAACATAGGTCTAACCTATTCTGGTACTGTGTGATCTCAGAACATTAGTGATATGCTTTTAAGGTGCTAAGTAGGAGCTAGAACAACTAACTTAGTTCTCTAATTAGAACAGCATTGTTTTGAGTTGTTTAAACTTTAAGATTTGGAATACACTCAAATGCACTTAAGATGTTCTGCTAAAGATAGCCAAACTAACCTTGCTTCTCCTTGGTTTGTTTCTGATTTTATACCTGATGGCATTGTGTTCATCCAAATCTACAATGTCATGTAGCTGGATATTGTCTCAGGTCAAGCAGTCCACAAAAATCCAGCTGGGACTGAGCCCAGTTCCAAGTGTCCTGACTCCTGACTCCTGACTCAGAATCTTCTACAACTTTCTGTCCCTTGAGGGTTCCCCTACTTCTTACAAATCACTAAGTGATCATCAAGAAATATACAAGAACTCTATGTCAGTTCTGGGAATGCACATAGGCAGCCAAGAGGAAACTGCCACACTGGACATTGCTTAAGCATATATATGACCTCAAAGCTCTCCCACAGTGACACATTTTCTCCTATAAAGCCACACCTACTCCAACAAGGCCACACCTTCTAATAGTGCCACTCCCTAGGGACCAAGCATTTCAACCCATAATTCCATGGGGACCAAACCTATTCAAACTACTACAGTCTTATTCTTTTTCTTCTCCCAACTTCTCCCAGATCTCCCCCATCTTCCTGCCCATCCAACTTCATGTCCTTTCTCTCTTTAAAATCAAAACAAAAAACCATGGAGTTTGTTTTGTATTGGCCAACTACTCCTGGACATGTGACTTGCCCTGGAATGTGGTTGATATACACAATGTTACATCATTGAAGAAAACTGATTTTTCCTTTGCCAATGGGTACCACTTGCAAATTGCTTCTTGGTTAGGGGTGGGACCCAATGTCTACTTTCTCCCTCTCAGTGCTTGAACCCTGTCTGTCTTGAACCTGTGCATACCTTGTACTTGCTGCCATAGTCTCTGTGAGTTCATATGTGTGTAGGTCCTGTTGTGTTTGTCAGACATTATTTCCTTGGAGTCATCCACCACCTTTGTTTCTTACAATCTTCCTACCTCCTCTTCTGCATAGATCCCTGAGCCTTGAGAAGGAGGTGTTTGATAAAGACATACAATTTAAGACTGAATGCTCCCAAATCTTTTACTCTTTGTACATTGTCTAGTTGTGGGTCTCTGTGTTAATAACCATATACTGCAAGAAAAGCTACTTGGCTGAAGGTTGAGTGAGACATTGATCCATGGATATACTTGTATGCCATTAGGAGTCATTTTAGAACAATAGTATTTGGTTTTCCCCTAATGCCCAGGACCTATCTAGTCTTGTGTTCTTAACAACTTTAGCAGTATCATATGGAGTGGGTCTTAAATCAAATGGTTAATTGCTCCCATAACATTTGTGCCACAATCCCATCAGTATATCTTGCAGTAAGTCTCAGTTTTTAGGTCAAAGATTTTGTAGTAGGACAATAGTGATGATTATATTTCTCCACTGCAAGAATACAATGTACCTTCTAGCAGCATGAACTCTAGTCAGTAAGGGTAAAAGTTCTAGCTGTGCATCAGTTCAATTAAATAAGTAAGTGTTGTCCTCATCAGTAAGACCTTCCCTTTGGGATGGGGAAAGCAACTAGTGGCCTTGGTGATAGCCTGTGATATTTGGAGCAGGACATGGTAAAGACCTTTTGGCCAATGACTCAACAAGATGTTATAATTCATTACTGACACTTGAAGTTTTACTTGATGGCATGAGATGTCTGGGTGGGGCATTGTCTCCCCCATTATATTGAGGCTTAAATGTCTTCCATATTATGTATATAATTTAGGAAACTTCTACAGTACTAGGTTTAGTCTTTAAAATATCTATTGTTGTTAGCTGTTCCTCTCCCATGTTCCTTCCTTTACCTACTCTCATATCCCCTTCCCCATTTAATCTACCTATTCTAGTTTCTCCTTTATCTCTTTATATATTCTCTTTTCCCCTCCTTTAAACATATGCTTATTAAGGCCTGCTTTTTTATGTAGAGGATATATGCCCTTCTTAGCTTACAGGGAAATTGTAAATATAAGATAAAATGGCCTTGCGAAATAAATTAAAGGCACATTAACTCTAACTTAGCAATATTTCCATTGTGGTGATTACAATTGAACTCCAGGGCATACTCTTAGAGGCTGTGCCCTGAAGTAGGAAGGTAAGAGATGAAGGAAAAGGAAATGAGGAAAAGTAAGAGGCTTATTTTTGGTAGAGAGTGATTGTGAGGGGGCATATTGCACTAAGAAAAGTATTGAGATAATTTGTATCAAGTTTCTTCATGTTAGTATGCTTCTGTTTTGAGTGAACACCTACCTACTGGAGCACAAAAGAGTGAAAAACAGTTGGGTTGTTAAGCTGCATGGCAAGAGGTTCAGAGAAAAGAGTCTCCTGAAGCTGATGAATTTGAAAGGTAGTTCAGGACTTAGTATCAATTTTTTTTTTTGGCTTTTTTTTTTTGTAATGTTCACATATGATTACAACAGTGTCAAATGTTATCTTGATTTCCAACAATGGTAAAACTGTGTTAGAAGCCTCAAGGTAGCAGGTAGATTGGGTCCCAGTGGTAGAGTCTTCAACTAGCATACCCCTGGTTCTGTGTTCTATCTATAGCACTGCAAACAAAACAAAATGATCAAAGGCAGGTGACTTTGCCTTACATCTCTAAATTTCATTGACTGGAAGATCATGTCTTGCCCCTAAACAAGTCAGCAACAAAGGGGAGTAAGATAACATTATTTGTCTATAGCCATGCTATCTTGAATATGCCTGGATCTCAGAAGCTAAACAGGGTTGGTCCTCGTTAGTACCTGGATGGAAGAAGAACATTACTTTCCTGGACAGAATAAACCTGAGCAAATGAGGATTCTGTCACATAGGATATGAAGGGCTGGAAATGGCTGCTGGGAAGTTAATCCATAGTAGATTGATAGCATTTTATTAACCTTTTCACTGAAAGACAGAAAAACATGTTGTGCTCTTTCTTTGTTGGTCATGAGTAACTGATATTTTTTCCAAAAAAGTGTCTATGATTTCCATAGAGTTGGGATTTTGCAGGACAGTTCTTCAATAGTATATGATCATATTTGAAGTTTGAGGTCGGGAAGTCATATTTCACTAGCACAGTCAATTGGAAAATTGGTGAAGACTTGTCATTATCCAATTTAAAGATGTTTAACTTTTTCCCTCCATTAGAACATCTAACTAATTCAGGCTTGGGAAAGTTTTGTTATTTATAATTAAAGAGAGATATATAAAATATACTAGTGACAATTTAATTGACACTTAGGCATAGAGTTGTAGGTTATGATCTAGATGCAGGAAGGAGCCTAAGTCTTCAGAAATATCTGAGAATATTGAAAGAGAACCATGAGACTTTTGGACTCTGCTGGAGAATATAGTAAATGTCTGCTCTAGAAAATACTAATTTCCTTGAGTTTTTCTTTCTACCTTCTGTCCTGAGTCATGAAAAGTTGGTTTGCCCAGTCTTTATTACCCAAATCCATTATAAAGTGTTTCACTGGCTTCTTACCTGATGCTTTTTGATAGAGCTAATTTAAAATCAGTAGTATCTACTCAGTAATACTCAAATTGATTTTGAATGGCCAAAGTACTTTTTCTCTTTTCAGTGAGGACTATATGTTCTCTTGTTTATAAACAGCCCCATCAATGAACATGTATGCTTGCACAGAGACCATGAAATATGCATGAATAAGTTCACCCATCCCACACAGAGATGCATAAAATCATTTTGGCACTTTTCACGAACCCTGTATAGTTCTGAGCTAGGTCATTTTCATATACTGTATGACTGTGTAGCTTGGTGTTCTTATGAGACTCCCAACAGTGGTAGTAGGGGTGGGTGTCTCTAACTCTTATGCCTGGTTTTGAGACCCTTTTCCTCCTACTGAGTTGCTTCATCCACCTTTGCTATGAGGGTATGTGCCTAGTCTTAATGTATTTTGTTATGCTGTGTTTGGTGCTATCCCTGGGAATCCTGTTCTTCTTTTGAAGGGAAATGTAGGAGGAGTTGATCTGGGGGAGATGGGAGGTGGGGGAAGGGACTGGAAGGAATGGAAAAAAGAATAAAAGAAAACATGTTTTGGTAGTATTTGTTGGCTGCTTGTGGTTGACATTTTTACATGCAAATACATTGGTATTTATCTCTTAATACATGGTGTAAGAGGTAATTCCTCATTGCTTTATTTGCTGTGTTGGCTTTATAACAGATATAAAGGTTCCCTTTCTGATTTTGTAATATGTGCAACAAAGCATTGAGAAAAAAATTTCAGGTTGGCCCATGCATATATCTTCAGAAAATATCAGGTAGTTCACACATTTCCTTTCTTAAGATAAAGAAAAATCTTTTGCCTTTCTATCTGCGAAAAGCAAATAATCCCATGGCATGCATCACGTTCTATTATTTGTGAGGATAAAATGCAGAGGTAAATATGCATGAGCCCACCATAAGCACTCTTAGGCCTCTTTCAGAGGGTGGCCCCTTATGCAGCCATAACATTCTGTGGAGCATACCTTTTCTTGAGGTTAATGTGGCAGGGAGTACCTTCAACTGGGTCAGCTCATTAAATGAAACACCTTAAAGGTTTTATTTTCTGTTCTTCTTACAGCCAAGGATTACTGCAAAGTAATATTTCCATATGAGGCACAGAATGATGATGAATTGACAATCAAGGAAGGCGATATAGTGACTCTCATCAATAAGGTAAACAAAGAGTTTTCTCCCAACTTCTAAATTGTCAAGTGCTTTGGAGTGTGTATATACTATAAGCTTTCATTTTAGTCATTTTCTTTTGTTTTGAGAAAGAGTCTTGTTATATAACTCAAGCTGGTTTTGAACTTATCATCCGTTTGCTTTAACCTCCCAAGTGTTAAGATCACAGACATGACCCATCATGCTTAGCTTGTTTTAGACCTTTTTTTTAATTAGATATTTTCTTTATTTACATTTAAATTTTTCCTTTCCCAGGTTCCCCTCCAAAAAACAAACAAACAAACAAAAACAACAAGAACAAACCCCTTTTGCCTCCCCCCTCCCCATGTCTGCCACCCCACCCTCTCCCACTTATTGGCCCTGGCATTCCCCTATACTGGGGCACAAAACCTTCACAAGGCCGAGGTCCTTTCCTCCTATTGATGATCGAATTTTCAATCCTCTACTATACACATGCTGCCAGAACATTCAGTCCCACCATGTATATTCCTTGATTGGTGGTTGGGTCCCTGGGAGCTCTGAAGGTACTAGTTAGTACAGTTTTATGGTCTTGGACTTGTGGGAAATTTTTGCATCTTATTTTTTATTCAGGTGAAGACCTGGCAAATAAACCTTCTTGAGAATCCAATAGATCTCTGTGTACCTCACTCAGGGCTAGCTACACATCTACATGACCCTGAGGAAGAGTCTGTTCTGGAAGGAATGACCCAGAAGGCATGTGGGTTCTGCCTTCTACAATGACCAGGCTGCTTGGCCTGTGTCATCAGGGACTGAAGGAGGGGCACTTCAAAGGCTGGTCATGCCTCACAAGCAGGAAACCCTTAAAGAATGTTTGCTATTCAGATCAAAGACAGATAGCGTGCCTGGGAGAATTTGGCCTGTCTTGTTTGGGTTATAAAGGTTGGATAATTTTATTATCATTTCAGCCAGATACTTGTAAAATCCTGAAGGGCAGTGAAATCTGTGTGAAGCAAAGCAGTTTGCTAAGGTCTTGACCACACGCTGTTTTTCCTTTCATGCAGTGCTGCTCACCACACTGGTAGCTAAAAGTCATATTAGTCAAGTGATTCCTAGAACAAACAGTGCTTTTCTCGGAAGTACAGGGATTTTATGATGGTTACAATGAGAAGCCCAGCAGCCTTCAAGATGTAGAAAATAGTTTTGTTTTTGTTTTTTAAATCCAGGTGAGTAGCTAGAAACATATTAGTGTTTCTCTACACACCAGAATGACTTAGAGATCGCCACAGTCACCTGAGCTCTTATGGGATGGGGAAGCATTGTCAGTCTAAAGGATGCAGGGGGCTGGGAAAGGGAACAGAGAATTGGAATGGGGAAAGGCCCTGCGGCTGTTAGGAAGAGGGGAGGGGACTGCTGTGGTGTTACCTGTTGCTACCCCTAGATGCCAGTGAAAGAAGTGCCCCGGGCCTCCAGATATTTAGAAGCTTTTCAACCATCTAGTGATTATTGTTTCTTTTTGTTGTTGTTTTGTTTGTTTGCTTGCTTGTTTGTATTTTAGGGAGTATGTTGACCCTCTCAAGGACAATGTAGTTTGTAGGTCATATGCAGAACAACAACCCTACAGCTAGGCAAACACCTTTCTGGAATAATAAATTATTCCCCCTTCTAAGAACTCGTCTATCTTTTTAACCTGTGAGCTATCCTCTCCCTAACTTAGTTCAGTGTAAGTCTGTGGGTGCTGAATGTGGCAGGAGGAAAGAGAGGAGGGGAACAATGCTCTCCTTGCTCCTCTCTGCAAGAGACACTTCCTGTTTCTTACTCCCACCCCACCCCACCCAAGGAGGCAGCTCTCTTCTACATAGTACATTTCCTATTTTTAATCAGTCCTGTAACCAAACAAATGGGATAAGCAAGTTGTTAAATGGGCATGAAGCATAATGCAAATACTTTAATAATTAGCACCGATAATTGGTTTTAGTCACGCAGGAAAAGGAATAGAGCACTTTGCCCTTAGACTGACAGAGAATCAGGGAATTAAGTAACTGCCATTCTTTGCGGTAGGGAATTGACTCACTGTCTGTATTTCTGTTTGGGTTTTAGAGGGAGGGAAAGCCTCTTAATTGAAGACTCAGTGTGTTAATAACATTTGTGATGGTTTGGGAAAAGAAAATATCACCTTAGTTTCTCTTTTACCTGAAGATGGCGATTTTCACCTTAAGACTCTATCCTCCAGGCCTCACCTCTGGTGTACATTCTGTCCTGAATAATTCAGCCCATGATTCAGTCTCATAAAAGGAATCTGATTTGGGTAAAGGAAAGCTTGGTCTGAGTAGCAAGCACTACCTACCAGTCCCAGTCTTTTTGTAGGTAACCAATGAACAGGTGACTGTGTCTTCTGAGGGCTGCGCCCCATTTCTCTGGATTCCAAGGTTAACACACTTGGAAGTGGTTTGTTAATATAATGTGATAGTGCCAGCTCCTCTGCTGCACATGTATATTCCAACCTCTCTTCTGCCTCGACTTCCTGAGTATGCAAGTGATCCCAGGCTTGCTTTATTGGCCTGATAAATAGCCTGAGCCTTTTCCTCAGCTCCTGAGAAGTGCCCCGAGATGGTAAAGAATGGGGAGGGGGTGCTTTCTCCAGCTCCATCACCCATCCTTAGCATTCCAGAACTTTCTTTTTGACGCTTCATAACAGTTTTTCATTTGTGACCTCTGGACCAACCAAAGTCTTCAATGGCTTTTCTCTCGTTTATGGTAAAATCCAGTCTGGGGACATGATCCTTCTTCCCTCAGACATTTGGCTTTGGGACGTGAACTTTTGGTACCATTTGTTACCATCTTACTCCTGTGTCCTCATGCGACTGACCTTAGGCATGTACATTCCTGTAGAGATGGCCTCTGACTACCCACTTA
>JADRCD010076323.1:12769-25695 GCA_019843815.1 Montemys delectorum | reverse complement strand
TCAATGAACCAGATTCTTACCCTCACCTAATGTCCGTGCCACCCTCCAAGCAGAACCATTGTTCATTGAAACAGTTGCTGAATGACTTTATGGATAGACTATCTTAATACACACACCATTTCTTAAATGAATGTAACCTGTTCTCTGTGGCCTGAGAATAAAGTCACTCACTCAAATCAAATAGCTTTGACCATAGCAGGAAGTCTGTATCCAAAAATCGTGCCTACAATTCATTCCTTGGCACAGCAGAACTCTTAACTCTCAGCTTAACTATGATGGAGCTAAAATCCTTTGGTGATGTGAGGGTCATTGAAGAACAGCCTTATTACAATGAAATCTAATGTCTGAAAATTGTTCTTATTTTGGGCTTGTACCACAGTAAGAGCCAAGATTTTAAACTCTACTAAATACAAAACAAACAAACAAAAATACTTTATATATTTATGTTCATTTAAAAAAATACTAGTAGTGATGTATTACTTTAAAATATACAGTTAATATGTTTGAGGTTATTTCTAATTTATATTGAGAAAAACATACGTATTTTCAGTATTGCTGTAGACAAGCATCTACATAAAACTGTTAAATTGATTGTTTTATATCAAACAACTTTTATAATCCTCATTTTTATTGTTATAATATTTTATAAATTTTAAAGAATATGGCAAAAAAAGATATTGTAGGTATTGAAGAGGGGTCTCTGGAAGGAGTTGGGGTACAAAAGGGAAACAAGAATGTGATTTAATTCTATTTACTTAAGATATGTTTTTAAATGTTAACAAATTCAAATAAATTGAAATCATGTAACTTTTCTCATCATAATGCAATTAAACTTAAATCAATTAAAAAAACAAAAACAAAAGAAGTTACCAGGTAAAAGGTTCATATAATTACTTTGAGTGAAGAGATTTTTCAGTTTGTTCATTTCTTTAATTAAAAGAGCTGTCAGAACACTACAGAAAAGAAGAATGCACCTTTTTAAAAAGTTGCCAGTTTTAGGTAGTTATCTGTGTCACCTAGAATGCCTTTGAAAAGGGATGTCAGTTATTTTCAATTCCCATGATTCTTTGCTCCATGTCCTCCTTTCACATGGACAACACAACCCATTGTTCACTTCACAGGTGCAGGAGTGCAGCTGTAAAGAGCACATTAGCTCAGGTTTGACATCCCATATGTCTTAATTGAAGGTTACTGGGAAGGGGGATGTTTGGAGGCAACTCAGAGAAAAGAAAGACAAAGCTAGCTCGTCCTGTGTGTTTGTGTTGTCTATGGTGACTGCTACCAGCTCCCCGCATCCAGCACCTGCTCAAAGTGCAGCGTCATTTATATCCACAGCCTTTAGGATCCATCAACACAGACACACACACACTGAGAAGGACAGAGGCAGAGACTTGAATTTTTGTTAACAATTACACATTTTGAGAAACATCAGCTATTTATCACATCATCATAAACCATTTCCTTTGATAACGAGGTATAGTAGAAAAATCCCTAGGCTGTTAGACCTGGTTGTGGGGTTTATTCTGGGGTTAATCACCTTCCATAGCTGTTTGTTTCCTCACTGCAAAAGGAAGTGGCAAGGTAAATGTGTGGCCATCTATAATTTTATGACAAATTCTCATCCAGGAGAACCAGCAATCAAGTTTTCAGTGGAGTTCTTTCTAACAGCACCAAGGGAAAGATTGATTGATCACTCTGGGAGCAAGGGTGTACTCCACCTCTTATCCATCTCTGTGCCCTTGGTGAAATCAGGGAGTCTCCTTGTAAGAAAGGCACCTCCTGTTTCAAGGTGTAGAGGGAGTCCCAAGACTCAGGTTTCATGGAGGGACTATTTGTACTAGATGTAAACCCAGCTCTGAAGCCAGCAGGTTCATTCTCTGCCATTCAAAAGTTACATCAACCTTAAAAGTCCAGAACGAGCCTGGCCTTCCCAGAAGTGTTTGCCATGTGACTGTGTAAGGGGAGAAATGGCTCAAGTTTTGTGATGCTTGCACCTTCGACTTTTACCAAAGGATGCTGCCAATGTAATGTCTAATAGAAGAACAGTGGCCTCTCCGTTCATTCTCAAAGGTTGATCACCTGTAACGGAGATAAGGACCTAGCTGTACTATTCTAGTTCAGCTAAGTGCTTCTGGAGACTTGAAGCACAAACCTGCTCACTCAGAAAGCTTGTTAATGGGCCCCTCATGACTCAGCTATCAATTTTTTGGTATCAGATGTACACACTATATCCATTATTACTTCACTTAGAGCCAGATCCAGCCTGACTCTGCTGTAGCTTATGAGGTTTTGTTGTGAGTTTTTTTATTACTTACCTTTATGTTAGTAATAGGTTTGAAACATTGAAATAGTGGTACATTGGAAATGTAGATTCTAATTAAAATTTAAAAAACCTCTGGTGTCATATTATGGATATAACATTTATTTTTAAGTTTTTTTTTCTTTTGCATGATCTCTACCTTTAACACATCCTAGGTTGTTTAAATGTGCCTTGTAAGCAATGATGAAATGACAAGTTATCATTGATCTGCCCTTTCTCTCATCTCAAAGGGAGTCATTAAATAATGCATGCACCCATGTGGATTGCTATCTTCACTCAGTAGCCCCAGACCATTAGCCAAATATAGCAGCAGTGACATCTTCCAACCCTTAGAAGCCCTTTTGGCTTTCATTTAATTAAATTATCCCATTATGAAAACTCTTATAATGAGATTAAATTTAATTATTTATCAGACACTTATTTGCACTAGGGAACCTATCAATTATGCATGTTTAAGCTAAACAATTTTCAGCTCATCACCTTTCTTCTTTCTAAGGAAGATACAATTTATTAAGTACATTTGGGATACTACATGTAGCAGCCCTTAATGGGGATATTTATTTAGCCTTTTAAAAGCTACTGTGCTGAGAATTAAAATTATTGTACTTGAAAAATAGTCAGGAGAATTGACGGTCAGATGTTTTTCTGTTCTAGACATTCCATTTTAGATCTTAATATAGTTTATGCTTCAGCTTAGATATTTTTCTATTATCATTCACTCATCAGCTAAATCAAATATGGCTTGGATCTTTAAATATAAAAGTAATTAGTAGTTAAGTATGCATTTTAAATAACCCTATACTATAATGTGAATGTTAGTAATATGTTAACTTCTGGTGCAAAAATAAAATTTTGTGGAAACTTTTTTCAGGTAGCTGAAAATAGACTAGCGTAATGAAGTTGTAAATAATCAGCTTCCAGGTTTCATGATTCTCAGCTCATAGGCAAGATTGTCTCAGGTTCACCTCCTGCCACTGTCTCCAGGAGCTGATGCAAAACTGAAACACTATCTCATGTTAGTAACTTTTATTTAAAAAAAAAAAAAAATACGGCGGGCTGGAGAGATGGTTCAGTATTTGGGAGCATTGGCTGCTCTTCCAGAGGACTGGGATTCAATTTCCAGCAACCACAGAGGCGCTTACAATTGTAACTCAGGTTCCAATGGATCTGACTCTCTCACACAGACATACATGTAGGTAAAACGCCAAATGTACATAAAACAAACAAACAACTTTTTAAAAATCAAGAGTGAGCCGGGCAGTGGTGGTGCATGCCTTTAATCTCAGCACTTGGGAGGCAGAGACAGGCCGATTTCTGAGTTTGAGGCCAGCCTGTTCTACAGAGTGAGTTTCAGGACAGCCAGGGCTACACAGAGAAACCCTGTCTCAAAAAGCCAAAAAAAAAAAAAAAAAAAAAAAATCAAGAATGACTGTCTCAAAATAGAAACGTGTTTTTTTTTTTCCCAGTATGCTGAGTTGTTTGTAATCACCCTGGTAATGTCAGCTTATTGCAGAGATATTCCTATCGGGGCTCACCAACACAGAATTGGTTATCATTCTGATGCCATTGTGACATCCTAGCTGACAGTGGAAGGAAACACATAACACAGCATCCACGTACATAACATGGTGGACTGGTACACTCCAAGGCAGTCTTCCAAATCCCCCTCCTCCCGCAGGAGCTGCTTTAGTCATTTAAGAGATGCTCCTACGCCCCATGCCCCAGAAGGTCTATCCTGAGCTACAGTGCTCTGTAACATCAGATGTGCTAACTGATTCTTTCACTTCATCTCCTTCCACAGATCCTGAGTGCTTTCTGCCTGCAGGCCCTGTCCCTGCTCTTCTTTAGACATCCACAGCCTGTTTCCCCACTGGCCTTGCCGAGTGTCACCTTCTGGGACTCTGACCTCATATTATGAGATCACAAGTAATACTTCCTACAGCTGTCACTCTCCATCTCAGCCCAGTTTCCTTCACACTATCAGCCATGTCAAACAGACAGACAGACAGACAGGCAGACAGACAGACAGACAGACAGACTTTATAGCTGTCTCTCCCGCATCTCTCTGTATTCCCTGATCCCAGAACAGTATCTGGGGTGTTAGGGTAGTCAGTCACTATTCATTTGAAATGAAATAATTTACTGTTTTCTAAGGTAATGTATAATATATAAGGTGATTATATAATATATGATATAATATATATTAAAAATACTTTTAAGGTAGCTTTTCTGTTCCTGGAAAAGATGAAGAGTACATCAAAACTTATTTATGGCTAAGGATGGAAGGGTGCTTGCCTAGCATGCACAACGCCCAGGTTTGACTTCCCACCCTGGAATAAGTGGTTCTGTCATTGTAAACCTGTAATTCCCATACTCAGGAAAGATAGATCTCTATAAGTATCCCCACATTGTTCTTGAAAGGAGTTTCTTGATGTAGAAGTTAAGTAGTACACCCTGCCATTGTGATCATAAGTATCTGACTAGGTTTATGTCGAACTGGCCTATAAATGGAAAATACCAATAAAATGCTCAGCTATCTTTGGTTTTCCCTTTCTTGCTCAGCATGGCACACAGAAACCACCAAGAATCTTTGTGCCCAAGTTCTGCTGACAGACTCATGAGGCTACCATAGCTTTAAAAAAAAAAGAAGAAGAAGAAGCAATTGAAAACCTTTCAATATACAGATATTGCAAACTAACAGTGTCACCTCTCAAGTTCTTGAAAAACCATGAAGTAAAGGTTAGAACACAAAGTCTGAGGTCAACCTATGTCTGACCCTCCCCTCATCCTTACCTCATGTGCATCACCAGATTTTTAATCTCATGGTCTACCAGTTGTCTCTTCCATACACAAGCCTCTTCCTGCACTGAGTACTGTGCATTGTGAGACAATACCACAAGGCACTTAGAATCATAGTTGACATAGAAGACACCCTTGCTAACTCTATGTTTGGTTGTTGTGAAAGGGAGTTGGTTGTCTCAATACCAAAACAGAAGAGTCAGAGAGAAATTCTTCTTTTAATAAGAACCAATTTCCAAGAGCTCTAAGTGCTCTGGAAAATCTCCTCTGTGTGGACTGCTGATGGTATCCAAGAAGAATTCCTGCTGGACAAGGATTTGGTCATGGAAAGTATCACTGTTCTGTGAATGGAATATCTGCAATATTCTACTCTGGACCATGTTGAATCTTGTCTCAAGTGATCATCTTCATTTACTTGATTTAGGTTGCATTAAATATCTTTTCCAGAAGTTCATTGGCATAAAATAAAATTACAATTTGAATTTTCTCTGCTTCAAAAGGAAGTTCCCAGGTTTTCAAGCTCTAAGCTATTTAATTTGTCACTTGGATAGGAAAGCTGCTCCAGACCATCTGAGCAGGTGGGACCACAGCACAACCTTGCTTCCTGTATGGATGGATGACCTAATGTGTATATTTGGGGGTGAATGTCTAGAATTAAACGACCTTAAGGAACTCTTTAAAAGTATGCTTAGGAAACTATTTAGTCCCAAAAGAGGAACAGGAATTGCAGGTGAGCTTTTATAGGAAACCTTGAGTTCAGATAAAATATAGGCAAGAGCAAGAGCAATGGAGGCCTCTGGACATTCTTTCTGCAACCAAATCAGAAGATCCACTCCTAGTGAAGGATGGTAGAGTAGACTTGCACACACAGAAAATGACAGCACACAAATTCAATTCAAAGAGCCTTTGAAAGTGTTTACTGATGAAGTGTCCTGTAGCAGACACTATTGGGTGTTTCGCAGACCCTATCCAGGAACAAAGGGCTTATGGGAGAGCCACTGAGACCTGCTCCTTCACTCTCTGTTCTTTCTAGTGACTGGGGGAAGAAGCACAGCCTTCCACAAGGGCACGCCCTCCTGGCAACCAGCATCCAGTGGCTCATTGACACGGATTGATGATGGCCTAGACTCTTCAACGCATGGTAACCCTTTAGGGTTTTTCCACCAGACTGCAGAGGAGGGCTTCCTTGATGCTGTCTACCATTACCCCGTTCCACCCAATCTTACTCTTGCCCTACTCCTCCACAGTGCTTACCCCAACAGCATCCCCTAATAAACTTCCAGGTGTCAATCATCTCAGCTTACTGACTAGGAACCCTAGCTTGTGACCCTTAGCCTCATCTGAGAAGGAACAGAGCAAAATGAATCTTTTTTACTACATTCCTTGAGGAGTAAGCCCCTTAGCTGTGATTATTATCTAAATGAAAGTGAAAATCAGTTATACACAAATATGGCACAAATGTACCAGATTGCTGCTTTGCTCTAAAATGATCACTCAAAAATCTCGGCACTGTGATTTTCCTTTGCGGACAGAGTCTTCTTGCACACACAATTTGCATTTCTCTCCATACAGTCAGGAAATGGCTCTTTTAAATTTTGTGACACCAAAGACATTGCTTTATTGTCAGCATATTCTAGTGCAGTAAAAGATTGACATGCCAAATTATGAGTGTAGGTGTTTATGGTCACTTTATCCCTGGGAAATGGACCGTGCCTTGTGTTGGATTCCCAAAGGAGTCCATGACCCAAAAGAGGTTAAGAACAATCAGTAGAAAGTAAAATGAGAAGCAGAACTAGGATAATGAACCAAGCAAACGGAAAGCCTGCAGATATTCACTGGCATCACTAGGGCGGGGGACTGAGAAGTTCCTGCCAGGGAGGCAGCTCCTTCTCGGGCAGTACCTGGTGCTATCATAGCCACAACACAAGCTGGTGCTGCTCACCTGAGAGTAGAGTTCTAGGACACCTTCTAAGAGATTTCATTTTACTTTAAAAGATAATCTCCTTGAGTTTTTTCTCTTCTTGATTCCATTCACTTTCTTATTTCTAACCTCTCGCTTTTGCAACCACCCCTTTCTGTCTTGATTGCTCTCTCGTCATCATCATCATCATCATCATCATCATCATCATCATTATCATCCTCATCATCATCATCACCATCGTCATCATCGTCATCCCCCTCCTTCCCTCCTCTTCCTCCTCTTCTTCTTCCGAGAGTCTTCTGCATGTGAAATGAGAACTCTACCACTGACTATTCCACAATCCTTTTATTGCCTTTTTTGAAAAGATAGTGTCTCTCTAAATCACCAGGATCATTCCCGAACTCACTGTAATCAAGGCAAGCCTCCTGCCTCCGTGTCATTAGTATCCAGGATTACAAGCCCAAAGTTATTCCTTCTCTCTATAAAGTAGACAGAGACTCTTTTGCCTGCAAAGTTGCCTTTGTATATTATTGTTTCTCAACCAGTTCCAACTGATTTTTACAAATCTCCATGACTGCATCAAAATTAAATTTGAAGTCCCCTACCCTAGCAAACTGCCAGAGCAGCAGCACTCCTGGCAGACATTGGATTGGGATACTGGAGGTGAAGGAGAGCTGGCATCGAGGATATGTTGAAATCAAATTTCGGCGTTAGGTATGGCATTGTGATGGTTAGTCTCCATTGTTCCTTGGCTAGATTAGAAATCCCCTAGAAGACACATTTCTAGATGTGTCTGTGAAGGTGTTTCCACAGAAGTTATGTGTGAAGTTATGTGTGAGCTCCTCTGATCGCACATAGTACCAGCATGTTTACAGGCATCCTGGTGTGAATAAAAAGGGGGAAAGGAGAAAGCCAGCTGAATCTCACCTTTCCCACAGCTGATTCTGAGAACTTTGTAGGTGCACTTTCTCAGCACTATAAAACTACACCATGTCTTGCCCACCATGATGAGCTGCAACCTCACACCATGAGCCACAATAACCCTTCCTTCCCAAGATGCTCCTTGTCAGGTATGCACTTACAGCATCAAGAAAGATAGCAAATACAGGCAGAGAGCATGATTACAATTTGAAATTGCCCTCGGAGGTGGCCACTTAGGGGACTGGAGACATTTAGTAGGCTGTTGGGAATGTTATCTCCTGTTTAGATTTTAATTATGGAATATTTCAACTATAACATAGTAAATACCCATCTACCTGTTACACTTGATAATGCTCTTGGTTCCTGGTCAGCTTCATCTTCTATCACCTATCTGCACATAAGCATATATGCCTGTACTAGTTTGGAACAAATCTCAAACATACTATTTCATCCCTAGATATTTCAGTATATATAGGTAAGAGTTAAAGTTAAAAGATATAAGTATCATAATGTCATATAAATTTGTAGCTAAGTGAATTATTCCCATATTTAGTTAGATGACATAAATATCATAATGTCATATAAATTCTATACCTAAGTGAAATACTCCTATATATAGTTAGATGACAAGTGTCCTATAAATGATAATTTCTAGAATTGCTACTTTCTACCATTTGGCATGAATATTATATATTCCTTTCAAAGGTTTCAATAATAAAGATTTATGCTTTGAGATCATTAATTCTTTAAAAACGTTTGCTTCTATTTCTCTTTCTTCTTTCTCTCAGTTGTTTTTGTTTGACCTTCTATAGCTTTGTTGAGGAATAGTTGATGAACCAAAGAAATAGATATAATTTAATGAGTTTGAACATATGCACACACTGTCCATTGTTTAAAAAGTTAAGTTCCTTGTTCTACAGGAGTTTACCACAGCCTGAGATTTGTTGGCAATTCCTTTACTTTGTCTGTTTCTCTGTCATCCTTATTTCTTGCACATTGTCATTGGTCCTGGTGTTTGATAAGAGGAAAATGCAGCTTAAGAGTTGAGATGGGAAAATAGTTAAATTCAGCCACTGTCATACAACATTTTCAGTGACTGGAGGGAAAAGATCTTACAACTCTGGTAAGTCGCTCTTCTTTTTTGTAAAATGTATACAAGAAGCTTACAAATATTTATCAAATAATAAAGAGGGAATACACAGAGGAAAGAAACATAAGTTAAGATAAAAACATAAAACTATGAAGCAAAGGCTTATAAGACGTTGAGAGGCTTTGATCACTCACTCGTGCCAGCGTGGTACCACTGAATCCTAGAAAGAGCACTGTGTCCTGGGGAAATCAAAACAGTAGCAACAAAGAGAGAGAGCGGTCCTATACTTAAGGGAACTGTTCTAGAAGACGGAGGCCAGGATGTGAAACAGTAAGAAAATCGTGAGTTAATGGCAGTTTCCAAGCATTCTCTGCTGGGAACAATATGGCTTGGTAGAAGAAAAGTTCCAATCTGTAGTTCTGATTGGCCCAACTTGCATGTGGGAAGCAATAGCGGCCTCGGAAGAGAGAATGGAGATAAGTTCGTGGGCTAAGCAAGCATTGCTCTAACCGGCATCTCTCATTTTAAAAATAAAAATAAGAAGGACTGGTCTGGAGTGACCAATGCTTCAGGGAGGGAAAAACAATGGTGGTGAGGGTGTGGGTGTAGGGCCCAGGTGCTAAGGGGCATGTCTAAAGCACAGGTAGGCATTACAGGCGCAAATCTAAATTACAGGCGTTACAGGGGTGAGTCTATGCCCATTTTTTGTCTTTCTACAATGCCTCCTACAGTAGTACCATGTCATACCTGTATATGTATTTGTAGAATAGGCCTGCCTTAATTGGGGACCCTGTAGTAGACATTGTTAAAGACAATGTCCTTGAGGTGACTATGACTGTGGAAAATGAGATCAAGTGCCTCCCCCTTCATTATTCTATCAGGTTGAAAAAGCAATGGCTTTGTTTGCCTGTTTGTGACAGGATCTCACTCTGTAGTCCAGCATATCCTGAAACTGCCTTTGTCACCCAGGCTTTCCTCACACTCTGAGAAATGCTCCTGCCTCAACCTCACCAGTGCTGGGATTAGACCTATGAGCCACCACACCCCATAGCAGTAGCTTTTAAACATTTTAAACAGCAACTGATAGTAATAAATATTTTTCATCAGCATACATCCATACAGATACACGTGTATGAAATCAGTGTGCTGGAGAAAGCTGATGGGCTAATATCTAACTGAGTATGTTGCTCGCTGATATTTTATATTCTAATTCAATTTTCAAAGCTGCAGTCCATTCACCTTACCCCAAGACCGATTAATATGTTGTAACCAGTACTTAGAAAATCCTTATTCCCATATTCATTTTCCCTCTTCTGGCTAGTACTTTAACAAAATTCCTTATTAATTTTATGCACTTTGATTAAAGTATAATTATAGCACTTTCCCCCTTCCAGTCCTTCCCAAGTCTCCTTCTTCCACGTCTCTTCTTCCACGTCCTGCCCGTGCTGCCCCACTCTCAACTTTACATCCTTTTCTTCCTAATTATTGTCATTACATACATGTATGCATATGCACAAATATATAAAAACAACCGCTGAGTTTGATTTTGTTGATCATAAATGGAGGACTAGCCACTTTGTATTGGCTACCAATAAGGGCGCTTCTATTATAATAGTGATTATTATCATTATTATTGTAATCATTACCAATTATTGTGTGCATGTGCCTGCATATTGTGCCACAGTAGGCTCATGGAGGCCAGTGAATAACTTTCACCTTTATGTGTGAGTTCCAGGAATTGAACTAAGACCAGGAAACTTACATGACAAATTTACTCCCAGAGGCATCTCAACCTTTCCTGGCTGGGGCTTTCCAAAAATTACATTACAGCTATATTTAAAAGCTATCCCTACAGTAACATTTATTACTGTTTTAAATGGGCAGTTCTGTTTAGGTTGCTTGCTTTTTTAAACAAGGAAGATCCCTAAATTGAACTGAAGTATAGTGTGCCTTCATAAGTACAACTTCTAGCAGTACTCCTAGGTCTTTCTCAACCACCGTACTAGAGTCAAATTGACTATGGCAGCCAGTTCTCCAGAGGTCTTTATTGATTTAGAATATCTTTGAGAATAGGTGAGTTTTTAAGACATGAAACAATTCAAAGCTACATTAAACAGTTCATTGCCTTCCTCAACTCTCCCCCATCCTCATCTCTTTGAAGAACCCAGAGGCACCTGACTTGATCCCATAGTTACCACTTTCTCCATCCACAGCATACGGCTTTGAGTTTGTTTCCAGTGTCATGGCAGCATGCTTTTCTGAACCTGACAACAGACCTCCCTCCAGAATCGTTCTTTTATAAGCAGCAGGCACTTGGTCACTTGTAACTGATCTGTTCTTTTCTCTACTGGCAGGTGATGGAACAACTTCCATCCTTACCACCAGCAAGGTAGTGCTCTAAAAGAATTTATTACTAACCAGTCCTTGTTAATGTCAATAGGACACATTCTTAAAAGTGAGATCCCATCCGGTGCATCATTTCAAACTCTGATGTGGCCTTCCCAATCCAGTGTATTATTCTTTACTCCCACAATACCATTAGTGGGATTTTCTACCCCAGCTGATATAGTTTCATGAGCTTGATGTTTGTTACCCCTTGAGTGTGTGTTTGTGTGTGTGTGTGTGTTTTTTTCCTTTGGTTTACCAATAATGATGTATTTGTTTGCGTATGTTTATTGGCTATTTGCATCTCTTCTTCTGCCAATTGCCTGATTGAACAATTTGAACAATATTTTATCAGATTGTATGGTTTTTTCTAATCAGTTTGTGCTTTTCTTGTTTGTGATTGTTAATTTAATTTGGATCAAATATATTTCCACTCTATCATCTTTGACCTCAGCTGGGCTGTCTTTGCCACATCACAGTTTAAAGCCTTAATGTACTTAATTTTGTTTATCCTTTCATTTGTAAACTTGGGTTTCCTGTTTGGCCTAGAGCAAGGGGAGAATATTTCACCTACTCAAAGCTTGTACCAATGGCACCCTAGTCTTCTTTTTAATATTTTTTAAAATATTCACGCTTGAATTGTTAATCCATCTGGAATTAATTTTTATACAGAGTATGCAAGTAAAATTTAGATATGCCTATTTCCAACCAATTACATTTGCAATATTTATTAAATAAACCCTGCTCTCTCTGCAGAACAAAAATGCCATTACTATCCTAAGTTAATATCCTTACTTATTTGGATTTATTTTGAGTCATTTTTTTGTTCTACAATTTCTGTAGATATTCTTATGCCAAACATATGGTGTCTTAATTAGTCTTATAATAATTCATTAATTAGAAAACAAATCTTTGACTTATTCAGTTCAGAATATCAGAGAAAGCTGTATGTGGTGGTAGGTGGATCTCTGTACATTCCAAGAAGCCTGGTCCACGTAGTGAGTTACAGGACAGCTAGAGTTATGTAGAGAGACCTTGCCTCAAAAAACAAACAAACAAACATGAATAACAAAAACCCAAAAACCTTCAGAGTCTTTGCTTGTTTCCTCTGAGACAGTGTACTTGAGGGTGACTTTGATGTTCTGGTCTGCCTCTACTTCTCAAATGCTGGAATGACAGATATGTGTTACATACTTGGCGCCAGGAGATAATCTTCAACATATTATTTCTAATAAATTGAGAATAATTTTGTCCAAGTTTTTCATTGCTCTCACATTCAAGACTGTTTGATTGAAATACATTATTATATGTGTTAAATTTAAACTTTTCAAATAATTTTAGATAATAATTAAACTTTCTAATCTTTAAGCATGTTAGATTTTATTAACATGTTTGGACCTATAACATTTAGCAACAGGCTTGGTGTTTGTTTGTTTGATAGAGACAGAGAGATAGAGAGACAGACAGAAAGAGAGAAAGACAGATAGAGA
>JADRCD010076323.1:0-12759 GCA_019843815.1 Montemys delectorum | reverse complement strand
AGATAGAGAGACAGACAGAAAGAAAGACAGATAGAGAGACAGAGAGAGAGAGAGACAGAGACAGAGAGATAGACAGACAGAGAGTGACAGAGATAGAGAGAGACAGAAAGAGAGAGAAAGATAGAGACAGAGAGATAGAGACAGACAGACAGAGAGAGAGACAGACAGACAGACACAGAGAGAGAGACAGACAGACACAGAGAGAAAGAGACAGAAAGAGAGAGAAAGACAGAGAGAGAGAGAGACAGAGAGAGAAAGAGAGGGAAAGAGAGAGAGAGAGAACCCTGCCTCCAAAAGAGAAATGGAAAATCCCCAAATAGTAATAACCAAGTAGCCGGTAAGAAAGCTAAAAATGTAAATTTTTGAAGACTTCCATGGGAACCAAAGGGAGGAAAAAGCTCTTTCAATATCTCTCCCACCAATCATGCACAAAGCTCTAGACAAAGTTGAGAAAGAGCCATTCAAGCTGAGAAGAAAATGCAGGAAGATAACGGACCACGGTCAAGACTTGATGGGACGACTTACATAGGGACACGTCTCACTCTGTTTCCCTTTCCTGTGAGAGCTTTAATGTGACAGTGGTTTCCAACCCTGGTCCTGGAGCTTCAGAGGTATGAAAAGCAAGAATGGGGTGCACATCACCTTTCTGGACATAAAACTAGGAATGTAAAGCAATTCGAACAACAATTGCTACAACAAACTCTTCCGTCTTCTATTTCCTATGGAGCTGTGGATACAGATAATGCGGCCCACTGAAACACACTTTTTTTCTGCTTAGGGAGAGATGAAGTGAGAGAAGAGAGCCTTGTGATTTAAAATCTGTGAGAGAAGTTCTGTTTATCTTTAACTTCCTCACTAATCTTTATGCTTTGACAAAGCACAAAGCATAGTGTGCAGGCCCCACCCAAGGAATTCAAGCTACCATTCTGAGTGAAACCATCTATCAAGCTATAAAGTAGAGAAAGGGGCCCTAAGAGACAAAGCAGATTGGAATTATAGAGGAGAAACCTGGACAAGAGAGTCCCTCATTTTCTTTTCATCTCTAGTCCTGCACAGAATGTTGTGGAATTGTACCCCTCTGTATGTAGGCCACTGTCCATGCCCTAGGCTAAGCGCTGGGTAGTTCCCAGTGGTAAGTCTCAAGCACTGAGCTAATGGCTGAAATCAGAAGTGAGGGTGGAGCTGCCACCCACACAGGTAAGATAGAACTTATGGTCTGAAATGACCAGATCTCTTACCTTAGGGAATGAAAAATAACATTTTCCAGGTGATTTCAGTTGGACCTAGAGTAAATCAACAGAATATTAAAATGTCTGAAATGTAACCCCAAAGTTACTCGCCATACAGAATTAAAAGAAAATTAGTAACTAAGGGAACCAAGATCTTGCAGTTATCAAAGGTTTTAGAGAATCTGTGATAAGCATACTGGTGGCTATAAAGACAAACCCTCATGAAATGAATTGAAAAATAGGAGTTTGTTACAGAGCACTCTCAAGGACAGGTGGAAGTTGTCTTTAATGAAAAATAAACAAACGTGTGAAATAGAAACTTCACTTACTGACAGAGATAGCATAAGAATGCAGATAGAGTAGGTCAATTTGATCCAGAAACTCTGAAGAACTGTCAGAAAAGAAATTTACAGAAATGTAGCAGAGCCTTGACACTGTCAGAGGCCAAGGAGGAAGTGATTAATGCTAAAAATGGATTGGCAGGTAGGTCTGTCTTTAAAGAAAGAATCTTCCTAGAGTTATGAAACTGATACATACAGATGTTATTTTCTCCTATGCAGTTTTGCCAAAGAGCTTAACATTAAAAAGCAAAACAAAACTTTAAATAGGGAGTAATTGACAAATTTCATTTACAAGTGTAAGTACAAGATTTTGAAAGCTTTAGGAAAATTTTATTGGCATATTTGACTTGACATTAAATACATGCAATCTTTAAGTTCTGGGTACTCAATATTTATCTGGAAACTTTCAAACTATCTAATTGAACGTTTGGTGATGCCATATAAGAAATTTCGGGACAGCTAGAAACCCCCACTGGAAGTGGAGAAACTTGTATCAAAATTAGCTTCAAATTTGTTTCCATAGCCATCAGCAACAGCGATGCATGGATCATCATATTTTTTCAAATTCCGTTGTCTGGGGCTAATAGCTTCTGTTTAAGGACTTTTCTCATGGTATTGATTATTCCACCTTCAAAAGTCAAACTCAGAAAGAGGACATTAAAGTTCTAGATTGAGTCCTTCTTGACAAAAGCCGGGTATGTAAGAGAATTGGAAAATCCTCACAGGCATGTGGTTATGTGCAAGATGTTTAATCCACGGTGATTTCTGATGCATTTCAGGTTTCATCTGACCTGCTGCTGGGAACTAAGTGTGCCATAAGAGAACCCATATACTGACACATTACTGCTTTACAGAAATTAGGATTTAGCAATATAATTAAATGCCATGTGTTATAAATTTTATAATAAATGTAAAAATTAGAAGACAATATCCTAAATGTTAACTTCTGTTGGAACAGAGAAAAACAAAACAAAACAAAACAAAACAAAACAAAAACGCCATCTTGAGCATTTCCTGCCATTCCTTCTGAGGGCAATTCCTTGCTCCAGCCCACCGTCCTGTCCTGACTCTGTCTCCATTGTCTTGCCAAAGTTCTGGGAGGCAGCAGACTGATTCTGACACTCTTGTGTGGAGGACTGGGGGAGCCTGAGAGGTTTTGCTCCACATCATGTTTTTATTTTTTAATAATTTTACTTTCAAGCTCTGCATCTTACAGCTTCTTCATGATCTTTTGTAGCATACGCTAACTCAGTAAGGTGGGGTTTTCCATGCCATCCGGATTTATGCAACTCCCTTCATTTCCTACTGCTTTCCACCATCATTCTCAGTAACTGGCGAAGTTTCTCCACCCCAGCTGGACCAAGAAACACCTTCTCCTGTCAGGATGTACACTACTTAGGCTTTTTCAGATTTTTTCTCTTTTTATTAATAGCTTTATCTCTCTTTTCTTTTCTTTTCTTTTCTTTTCTTTTTTTGTTTGTTTGTTTGTTTTGGTTTTGGTTTTTCGAGACAAGGTTTTTCTGTGTAGCCCTGGCTGTCCTGGAACTCACTCTGTAGACCAGGCTGGCCTCAGAAATCTGCCTGCCTCTGCCTCCCAAGTGCTGGGATTAAAGGCGTACGCCATCACTGCCTGGCTCTCTCTTTTGTTTGATCTTCATTCATACCTATCCCTTGAATCCACTGCCAGTGATATTTCTTTTACAAAGTTTTTATTTTTTACTTTTATGTATATGAATGTTTTGCCTGCGTGTTTCTGTGTTCACTGTGTGCGTGTACTGGGTTTATATATGGTTGTAGCCGCAGTATGGATATAAGGAAGTAACCCTGGATCCTCCGCAAGTGCAACAAGTGTTCTTAACATCTGAGCCATCTCCCCAGCCCTTAAGTGGTATGTCTGCCTCCTATTTTTTCTCCATGATATATCATTTATACAGCATACCAGGATGACATCTCTAAATGAGAATGTTACTCGTTTTCATACATGCCAGCAAATTTCTGCTTATAGATTGAAAACGACACCATAATTTCCATTTTCTGTCCCATTACAAAAGATGCTCTGTTTGACTTCTTACTTGAGTGATGCCGTGCATCATTCATTCTTTTAGCCCAGACTAGCCTTAAACTCACTATGAAACCTAAAATGATCTTGAATTTCCCCTCCTCCTGCCTCTACCTCCTGAGTGCTGGGATTATACACAAAGACCAATATCTATGGGGTGTTGTTGTTGTTGTTGTTGTTGTTGTTGTTGTTGTTGATCGTGCTGGAGGTCCAACCTAGGGCATTATGCACACTAGGCAAGCACTGTAGCAACTGAGATATATTGTCAGCCCTCATTCCTAAGTCATCACAGCACACATTCCTTTGTGTTCTGCATTTTTGCCTCTGTTGAGCTGGCTTCAGACTATTCTGTTCTATCAGATTGTGTCGCTTAATTTTTATATTTATTTATGTGTCTGTGTGTGTGTGTGTGTGTGTGTGTGTGTGTGTGTGTTCATACCATAACACACATGGTGATCAGGGGACAAGCTGCAGGGGTCGGTGTTTTTCATTCCACCACATGATTCCAGGCAGTTGGAACTGAGAGTGGCATCCTTGGTGACTGCCATGGACTGGGTTTCTGCGGGGACCCCTTGTTCCGGGGTTATGAAAGGTCTGGCCAGGTGGGCAAGGGATTCGGTGCATGACAGACAGAAACAACACAAAGAAGTGTGGTATCTGAATGTATTTCTCAAAAATGGCATGAGGCTTTTACAGTCATTACAAAAGAGAAATGAAAAATCTGGCAGCTCAGCAGTTGAGGTACATCTGAGGCCATCTAAAACACACTGGGTCTAAAACAGCAGCCATCTCCTCTGGACTGGTACAGCACCCTCGGGCTCTGAGCACACTCAGGCCACATGGGCCCAGCCGGAGTCGGGGGTTGGGGATGGGGCTGCAGGTGGGCCAGCCAGGAGGGTAGAGACTCGAAACTCACAAATCTTGAGTCACGAATGCTTACTGCTGCACACTGTCTCTCTCCACACACACTCGGCTCAAGGTCCTGCCCATCCTTAGTAAAACGCCCACTATGCTAATCTTCTGGGCTAGTAGAGACACATCTCTTTCTTGCTAATTCCTAGGAGTGGTTCAGCTGCAGTACCTGACTGAGAATGAGGATTCTACTTGACCTTGCCCTGGGATAAGTTTCTCATTCTGTAAGCTTCAATGCCCTACCCACAATGCCAAAGGCAATTAGTGTGGATGAGTAACATTCTTTATGAAATTCCAAGACAGGGTTTGGCTAAGATGTTGGAACATTGGTAAAGGTCAGAGAACAATGTCCAATTTTGTCTAGCTATTAGTAAATCATATCTTGTTGGGCACCTAGCACGCGAGTTCGCAAGGACGTATCTAGGCTATCTCTGAGTTAGGGGATGCCATGACTGACTGAATACTCAGGAGGCACAAACTCCCTTTGAAGTCATAACGCCTCTTGTCTGTGATCAGGCTTTTACCCCTGATATTGCAGATGTAACTGGAGTAGACGAGTGGGCGTGGCAGGTGACAAGCACCTTTGCCCCCTGAGTCATCTTGCCAGCCCTGTGTAATATCATTTTGTATAATACATCATTCCAGGCTCTGGTTGACTATTAGAGCATGAGTTCTGGGTTCAGAAGTCATGTCCTGATAGACCTGTATTCTTACCACTTGTCATAACATGATTCCCATCAGGAATATGAAAATGCCTGCTGACATGAGCTGAAATAACTTCTCCTATTCAATCAACAAATGCCATGTAAAGAGCCACTCTGTGCAGCCATAAGTCAGTGGTGATGCAAAGTGTTCTGACTCAGTATGAAAGTATCTGTTTATTTTATTTTATGAATCCAGGTTTCCTAAGATAGCAGAGAGCAACAGCCTTTTGTTTTAAAAATTCCTTATTTCCACTTCTCTACAGCACTCATTTACAACACCATGAGCCCTGTCTTCCCTTCCACTCTGCATTCTCTAGTATATGAGTTCTTCTAATTTCATTTCTGTTACTATAATTAATATGTATTTAATATATTTATATAATATATTTATATATTATATGTTATAAATGTTATATTTTATATTATATAAATATATGCATTATGTATTATATATGTATGCATACACACACACATATATATACACACATACATATATATATGTGTATATATATACACATACATGTGTATATATATATATATATATATATATATATATACACACACACACACATACATATCCTGACAAAGCAACATAGAGGAGGAAAGGGCTAATCTGATTCAAAATTCCAGTTCTGTTCCCTCACTGTGGGGAAATCACAGAGGCAGGAGTTGGAGATACCTGGTCACACCACACCCACAGTTTAGAGGGGAGAGAAACAAATACACGCACTTGTATTAGCCAGCTTTCCTCACTCTCAGTCAGATGAGAGTACAGACAAGACAACAGTGCCAATCACAGTGGTCTGAGCCAAATAGCTATCAAGACAGCCCCCACCAACATGCCCACCAGCCAACCTATTATAGATGATTTCTTACCGAGACATTTGTCCAAACCTATTTAACATTGTGTTGTTCAGGTTGACTGTTAAAACTAACTGGCACTCCGGCTATCTTTATATCAGATATCATCCTATCTTTTTTCTAAATGTGTCTAGCAGTTGGATTTTTACATTTTTTATTTTATTTTGTGCCGATGGTTGTTTTGCCTGGGTACCACTTGCATGCTAGTGCCTGCCAAGGCCAGAAGAGGGTGTCGTGTTCTGTGCAATTGCAGTTTCAGACAGTGAGTCCCCATGTGGGTGCTGGAACTCAAACCTAGGTCCTCTGGCAGAACATCCAGTGCTCTAAACCACAAGGCCATCTCTCCAGCTACTGCCAAACACCTGCATTTTAACCAGCATGTAAAATACTTTTCCCTGTTAAGATCTTAATTAATGATATAAGCTGGTTGTCTTTGCACAACATTTATACTTGCGGGATAAGAAGAGTGAACCAGATGTAATAAACTTATAGTTTACAAATACTGTTTGCACTAGGCCAGTGGTTCTCAACCTGTGGTTGCAATCCCTTTGGTGGTCACATATCAGATATGCTAAATATAATATATTTATATTATGATTCATAACAGTAGCAAAATTACAGTTATGAAGTAGTAACAAAAATGGTTTTATGGTTGGGGTCACCACAACATGAGGAACTGGATTAAGGGCTCACAGCCTTAGGAAGGCTGAGAACCACTAGGCAATGTTGGTCCATATAATGTTTAAAACATGATTTGCATATTCAAAGAGTAAAACTTTTTAATAATACATGGATTTCTAGATTCTAAAAACACATTGGGTCTAAAACAGCAGCCATCTCCTCTGGACTGGTACAGCACCCTCGGGCTCTGAGTACACTCAGGCCACATGGGCCCAGCTGGAGTTGGGGGGTGGGGGTGGGGGCTGCAGGTGGGCCAGCCCACCTTTAATTCCAGCACTTGGGAGGCAGAGGCAGGTGGATTTCTGAGTTTGAGGCCAGCCTAGTCTACAGAGTGAGTTCCAGGACAGCCAGGGCTATACAGAGAAACCCTGTCTCGAAAAACAAACAAACAAAAAAAACAAAAAGAAAAAAAAACAAAAACAAAAAAAAAATATGGAAAAAGAAAAAAGAACATTCCATGTACTTGAAACAGTGTTGCTTACCTGTTTCCGATTAGCCTGTGCCCTTGAGAGGGATAATTGGTAACATTAATGGAATAAAGAGAAATCCTTGTACTATAAGGTGATATTGTGTGATGAAATGTATCTGAAATGAGTCTAACATTAAAAGTAATACACCAAAAGCATGTGCATTTCAAGTTGGGTTTAACATAGGCTACTCGACCAACAAGGTTTTTTTTCTCTTTAAAAGTGGAATGTTTATTAAGGAAAGAAACCCAGAGATACTTTTATGTGCTAAACTGATGTATATTTTAGCAACTTGTAACTCAAAGTAACTCAATATTCTACATAGTAATTTGCTACCACTGTGTAAGTACAACTTTAATTCAGTGTAATATAATTTTAATTATGAAAATAAAGTTTTTATCTACTTTCATCTGGTTTTGATTTCTTCATTTTTATTATAAGATCCTTTTATAAGTCTTATGTAATTCATCTGTGGTTCTGCTAAGAAGCCTAGTCTTACTCCAACAAGTAAGAGATCAGATGGGAGCCTTCGTATCCGTGTACTCAGACGGTAGCCTTCGTATCTGCGTGCTCACTCAGATGGTAGCCTTCGTATCCGCGTGCTCAGACGGTAGCCTTCATATCTGCATGCTCGCTCAGATGGTAGCCTTTGTATCCGCGTGCTCAGATGGTAGCCTTCATATCTGCGTGCTCACTCAGATGGTAGCCTTTGTATCCACGTGCTCACTCAGATGGTAGCCTTCGTATCCACGTGCTGTTTCCTCTCATCCTGTATGACATTAATAAAAATAAGGATGGCTGTGATTTATAAAGAAAATGCAGATTCATAAAACAATTAGCCCGATGTAAAACAAATTTTCAAACGCTCCAGGCTTTAAAGACAGTTTGAATCCGTGCCTTTGTTGTGCATACAAAATACGTTTTTTGTGTTATACCAATTTAGAAAAGAAACCTCTAAATAAATGCCAGTAAATCCCCAATTGATTCACTGGAAGAGACAATTCTAAATGATGTATGCTGAACAGGGAGCAAAGAGTGGAAAATAACAGTGAGGAGTATGTTGGGAAAGCCCCAACTAGGAAAAGCAGGGAAAGCAACTGAAAGCTTTTTACATGTGTGTGTGCATGTGCCTGTGCATGCATGTGCATGTGTGTGGGTGCCTGAGTGGCACAGTGTGTATGAACCACTTTGACAAGTCTGTTCTATCTTTCTGCTCTATGGGTCCCAAGGATCAAACTCAGATCTTTAGGTTTGACAGCAAGTGCCTTTATTTTTGAACCCATTTCATCTCTCTGGCCCTGAAGAGAACTATTCTTCAAAGGAGTGTTGGTCATGTTTCTGTTTGTGAGTGATTGGTACACACAGCTTCAGAGCAGTAACTACAGTCAAGACTATTATGCTCAATTTGATGAAGTCTGGTTTTCTCGCTGTTTCTCATTGCTGACCCAGTTGCTCTGTACCATTGCACCTGCACACACACACACACACTCACTGTCCCAGGCTTGCCTCTGCCTCTATTCTTCTGACTTTTTCCTCCCATACTTTCTCCATGTTTTCACAATCTCCCACTTCCAGGCTTCCACAAAATCACAGAAGAAATCGAGGGATACTTCCTCTCAAATAGGCATACAGAAAGCCTGAGTGCACCTGTGGAACTGAGGTACATATGTGACTAGGTTAAAGCAGAGACTGATTTTGTGTGTTCTTGTCTGCAAACTACACTATGGACATACCATAGTCTTAACTTGTTTTCTAGTAGGTTGTATGGGTTTAGACTCTCGACTTTGATGGTGACATGTTGTCAACCATTGAAGGGTTTGAAGTCCCAGCCAGAAGTAAGCATCATTGCAGTTGGGGGAAGTCTAGGTTTCCTACTGTGTGAACTTGAATGCTCAGAAGTGGGGATTGTGGTGGGGTGGAAGAAAGGCGACTACAAGCACATATGTTTGAATAGTTGGTTCCCAGTTGATGGGACTATTGGGAAGGATAAGAAGGTGTGACTCGAGTTTCAAAAGTCTCACACAATTTTTGGTTCCCACTCTTTCCCCCTCATTATTGTAGATCAAGATGTGACCTCTCAACCTGTCCTGGCACCCGTACCTTTGCCCCACTATGGACTCAAACTCTCTGAAACCATAAGCCCAGTTAAATGTTTTTTTTTTTTTTTATAAGTTGCATTGGTCACGGTGTTTTATCAGATCAATAGCAACCCTAATGACTACAGTGCCAAACTGGGAGAAATGTGTTAACTAAAGACAGCAGGTAAGACAGGGCGACATGGAGCTCAAGAAAATGATGTCATCTAAAGACAGCAGGTAAGACAGAGGAACATGGAGCTCAAGAAAATGGCATCAGCTATACTTGGTTTTACTCTAGACACAGCAAAGGAGGAGTCAGGGGAGAGCTGTATGATTCTAGTTTGGGTTGTGGGGAATTCATTGTGTCCCTAATTAAAACAAAAAAATAGGACCAGGGAGGGCTACAAATATGAATTAACTTTGGTTCAGATAAATTATGGGTGACATTAAAAAGTAGTCAAAATGTCAGGTTACTAAGGGAGTGCCAAGCCACAGTTTGAAAGACAGTAGGGGCTAGACATTCTGAGTGCAGGGGAAAATACAAAAGCACAGAATCATTGGTCTGGTTTAGAGAATAACTGGAAGAACTGGAGGCTGGTAAAGGTGGGATGTCCTAGATCATCCAGGGCCATTACAGCATGCTGAGAGTCCGATCCTCACCCTCAAATCTCCAAAGAAATCAGAAGAGAGAGGGTAATATTCTGTAAAGATGGCCTGGTATAGGAAGGCTGCATCTAAGCCTCAGAAAATGCTCCTTAAAGAGTGGCTAATGCTTACTGTACACAACTCAGTTGTAAAAGCAAAGCTTCCACCATGTAACATATCCTGCTTGCAAGCAGGCAGTAGCCAAACAAAAATTAACAGAATCATTTGCTGACATCTATTTCAAGGAAATATGTCTTTAGAAGGACATGTCCTGTTTGCATTTAAATTCTAACATTCCTAGATTGTTCTAGAACACTGTACTTCCTCTTTCTTCTCAGGACAACAGAGGATATTCCTGTAGGTTCAGGCACACCTGTCCTTTCCCTAGGTCTCCCTTCTATCTGGGGTCACTGTGAGGTACTAAATGTTTTCTTTGACCCAATGAAATTGCCATCTCCTACTTGCTCTTGGTGAGCCAGCTGTGGAAGCTTACACGGTGCAGCTCCCCTTGGACCAGCATCATGCTGGTCCCAGCCACAGCTTCCAGGTTCAAGTGACCTGTTGATAGTGTTTTGTTCTTACCGAAGGCTACAACACCATCTAATTTCTAAGCCTTTTTGTGCTCCCACTGGGGACTCAGAGGCTCTGGTTGCCTTCTCTTGGCTGTACCAGAGGGAGTCTTTCATAACCTGAAGAAGCTTCTTATATAGAGGAAGAAATCCTCACATTCACATGTGCTTTGGTAAACCCTTGTTAGCCCCAAAGCTTATATGTCAATTTGTGGAGTGTATTTTACTTGTAAATGTGGCAATTTTTCCACAAGGCAATACATTTTTACTTACCGAGTTAGTGTAAGTCCTGAGTTTTAGAGACTCAGTCTTCTTTCCACACAGAATTCTACTTATACAGTTCTGATATATGATAAGCTAGTGCTGAAAGGAAGCAGCAAACTTCCCACTATCCAAACAGTAAAAGTAATGAAGGAATCCAATGATTATAAAGACATATTGCCTTGTCTGTCCTCAGTCCTCATGATCAATAACAGAAATCTTTTTTTTTTCCGGAATTCATTTCCTTCTTTTTTCATTCATTAGTATTCATTCATTGGTGTTGGTTGGTTTAAGACAAGCTCTCTCAGCTGGGCAGTGGTGGCACATGCCTTTAATTCCAGCACTTGGGAGGCAGAGGCAGGCAGATTTCTGAGTTCAAGGCCAGGCTGGTCTACAGAGTGAGTTCCAGGACAACCAGGGCTATACAGAGAAGCCCTGTCTCAAAAAACCAAAGACAGGGTCTTTCTATGTAAACGAGATGGAACTCCCTGTAGAGATACAGGCTGGCCTTAAACTCACAGAGCTTGGCCTGCCTCTCCCACACCAGTGCTGGTATTAAAGATGGCTACTACCACACATGGCTTTCATTCATTTCTTTATATTTTATGTTTTAATGTGAACATAACCTGTGTATACATTTTAAAACTCATTTCTGTATTTCTTAGAGGTTATGTTAGGTCTAATTTACACAAAGCAAGGCCATTAGTTTTTGGTTACTCACTGTTTTGGTTGACATATGGGACCTGGTTCCATAGTTAAAAGCTTTAAACTTGAATCCATGATTTAGGTTTGGCCTCTATATATAGAAGCCCTTTTAGGGTCTACTATGTAGTACTGGTTGTCTGGAACTCACTAAGTATATCAAACTGGCCGCATATCCACAGAGGTCTGCCACCCAAGTGCTGAGATTAAAGGTGTGTGCTAGCAGGCCTGCCTAAACCTACCATTCTTAACTACTTGCCCAAGTTTACCTTTTCGGCTACCAGGGCTCCAAACTGAAGGGCATTTCAAGTTTTATTCCTGTGTTTTATTTTGGAGTGCTAGAAGGTGGTCCCCAGCCTTTCCACATTCTAGATACAAAGAACTTTACCACCAAGCTACACCCGCATTGCTCTCTGTGTGTCTTTAAAAAAGTGTCTATCACTTTCCTGTCTTCTCCACTCTAGTCTCTCAGCAGAATCAGAATATTAGAAACATGATGGGAGTGGATGTGATGAGGGGCTATACTTGTTCAAAACAGAGAATGCCAGGGACTGTTTCCATGGAAATATAGCTCTGCTGTATTATAGATGGTAGTAATTGGGACAGCTGTGGAATGAGACCAGATAGGAGACAATGGCAGAGAATGCCTGGGATTGAAAAGAAAATGGACTTGGTAGAAAAAGACCTGCCTTCAAAAAAGACTAACATAAAAGAGACATCAAAATGGAACAGGATGAATTAAAGAAAGTTTCCAGATAGAATTTTCTGGTGAAAACATCTCAAAGAAAGAATTAAGAGCAACTTAGATGTAATTAACATAAAGATTATGACAGTAGAGGACAAATATCGCATGACCTCTCTTTCAAGAGGTGTTCAAAGGGGCCAAAACCAGGCACCAGGCACACTTAAAGTATATATACATACATGAAAACACTCATACACAGGAAATAAATAAGTCCCTTAAAAATTAATACAACCAAATAAAAATTAGTAAAGAAAGATTCTTTAAAAAATTAAAATTATAGTTTTACCCTTAGTTTTTTAAAAAAAAAAAATGTCTGTACTGTTTTCCAAAGCATCTCTTTCAATTACCATTTCCACAAACAGAAGTGAAGGAAAGCTTTCCTTTCCTCCACACCTTCATGGACACTGCTCTCTTGATTTCTTAATTATAGATATTCTAACAAAACTGAAATGATACCTCAGCGTGTGTGTGTGTGTGTGTGTGTGTGTGTGTGTGTGTGTGTGTG
>JADRCD010076318.1:4550-25887 GCA_019843815.1 Montemys delectorum | reverse complement strand
ACATGAGTTAATTATAATTTTTTAAAACTGCAGTGTTTTGATTTTCGTGACGAGCCAAGGTATAGGGAGATACTAACAGAATGTTCACTGCTGATAAATTAAAGCTGGGTGGGAGTTTACTATATTATTCTATTTTTGTGTATATTGAAATTTTTTTCCATTTAAAAATGCTTAGCCCAAGACCAAGAGTAAGGATGTGTGTACTCAAGGCCTAATGCCTGTGCCCAGAGGAGATTGTAAAGTGAGCTTTGAGAACTAGGTTTTTTCCCTGTGTAAAATGGGATTTAGTAAGTGAAAACAAGTTATAATATGATGGTCAAACCCAAGTACCATAAAAATGTGCTTGTTCAAGGTATTCAGTAATCATGGAGGATGGAGATGGCTTTTGATGGAGCAAGGATGCCTGTTAGTCATCAAGAGCATTCAAAGAGGAAGGGGGAATTTGGGGGTGGGCCTTAAAGGGTGAGTGACATCTACCATATGTGTTGAGATGCTCTTTAGGCCTAGGGTTTCTAGAATGAAAGCCGGAGGGCAAGATTGCTGTGGGGCAGCGTGACTGTAGTTCTAAGTGTGTAAGAGAAGTGTGATACAGGGCTGCAGGCCTTGACTATTTTGCTAAAGGGTACGCAGTTGATTCTTGATGATCTAGTAGCGTAGGAGATTTCCAAATAAGTACTATTTGTGTTTTAAGATTCTAATTCTTATTTTGGAGAAACTAATAGCTTATTTGAATGAGGCTTATGTTAAAAAGAAAACAAACGAACAAGTTTGACTCAAGGCTCACAGGTCTTCATCTCATACCATAAATCTTTATGGAGTCCATGCTGTGGTTAGGCCTTGTACAGGGAGGTGTGGGGGACAGATGACTAAAACTTAGCAGGAGTGAAATAGATATTTGAGCTAATCAATGAATAACATTGGCAATTGTGAACGTTCTGGATGTCAGGTTTGTGGCTAAAGCATTAAAAAAATGGAGTCTCATTTCACCTAAAAGCAGTTGATTGTCATTCCAATAGGCCCGTCCTTTCCCTCATTTTTATCTCTATTCAAAGGGAAAATGGTAATTTAACAGGCATTTGGGAAAGAAATGCTCACCTAGAAAACAAAGGGGGCTATTCAGGGCAAGAAGTGTTTAGGACCACCGTAATTTCTCCCCAGTGATTTAAAGCATACATAATTGTAATGGCGGATACTTGTTGAATTTGTGTGATGTGTGTTTGCCATCTTTTTCTAAAGGATTTCAAATGCTTGCGTTTAATCACAACTCCACTAAAGGATGTTTGTATAGGCCTATAAGATGCCGCAAGTTATGAGACACTTAAGTGGCCATGTTGAGATTTGATTATAAAAGAAAATGCTTGGTTGCAGAATTAATGCTGTCAGCTGATGTGCAGAACATACTCCCTAATTCTGTGTACCCAGTTATTTAATAGGAATGCACCACTGAATTGGGAGCTGAAAGGAATATAAGGAACTGAAAAGGCCAGGGGAGAATAAGACAGACTCTAAGTGACTGGAGAAAGGACTTCACCTTTTTTTTTCCTGTTTTCCAGTTTGTGAGGGATTGCAGTATGGTTCCATTTCCTTGGTGCGTTTGTAAAATAGTTCACCCACTGAAGACCATGAAGATTATTTCCAATGCTACCCTGCTTTTGCTGGTGTCCTGCACCTGGAAGTTCTGATGCTAAAGGTAATCTTTTTTTTTTTTAATAAAAGGAGGAAAAAGGAGTTGATAATGGCATGTTCAAAATAATCAGACAAATTCCCAAAAGCTAGCAGTAATGATAAATTAAAATATTTCCTGTAATATATGAAACCATATGTACTAAAAATAACCATGTAAATCTGTAAAGTGGTTTAGTAAATGAACTGCTGACTGATTACTTTATACTTTCTGTTCTTACTGGAAAGTGAGTCTTTTTAAACCCCATTTTCTAATTGTTGCTAGTTAAGGGGAAAAGGATGAATATTTTTATGCCAATTTCATAACAAGTATCCTTTCTGAATTATTTTATTTTTTTCTAGTAATAAGCTGTTTTTTGATTATATTGTAATGGTGCTGCAATTTCTTTCTAATGTGTACTTTTTAGTTTCTCCAAGAAAATTATTTGATTTTTTTATTTTTTATTTATCTATTTATTATTATTTTTTGGGTTTTAAAGACAGGTTTTCTCTATGTAGCCCTGGCTGTCCTGGAACTCACTCTATAGACCAGGCTGGCCTTGAACTCACACATCGCCTGCCTCTGCTTCTTGAGTGCTGGGATTGAAGCCACTGCCTGGCTAGAAATTACTGTGTATTCCTAGTTTGCTGAGGAAATTTATTGTGAATGGGTATGGAGTTTTTTGTTTTGCTTTGTTTTCTTGAAATAATTTGTCTGTATCTACTTGCATAAGTATATTTTCCTCATTGTTATGCCAATGTGATGATAAATTTACAATAATTTTAAATGAATTTCCTTATTTTGATTTTTAACGAGGCTTCCACATTCTTTGAGGATGGAGGGGACAGAGCAAATATTGGGCTTTAGGACTCCTGCACTTTCTGTCTTTTGTTTGGTTGGGTTTTTGTTGATGATGCTGTTTTGTTTTGAGACAAGGTGTTACTGGGAACTGATCAGAATGGACTGCCTGGTCAGCCAGCCCAAATGACCAACCTTTCCCAGCACTGTGATGAGAATCCTGGAGGCCATGTCCAGCTTTTATTTAGGTGCTAGAGATAGAACTTAGCATGCATAGCAAGCAGTTTACTTTTTGCTTCCTGAGCCATCTCTCCAGCCCTGCTTTCTCTCTTAGTCATTTTATCTATATTTCTTTTTCTTCTAGTTTCTTCTTTGTTCTTTTTCTAATCTAGCTGATTAATAGTTCTTTTCTAAAATTAAAAGTTAAAACTACAAATTATTCTCTACAGTTGGTAAGAATTTCACAGGTTTGTATATATTATTTTTTATTATATTTCAATAATTACTGTTTTATAATGTGTCTAATGATTTATTTTAAATTTGGGAATTTTATATGTATGGGTGTTTTGTCTGCATGTATGTATGTACCATGTGTACGCTTGGTACCTATGGATGTCAGAAGAGAGCATCAGATTCCCAGGAACTGGAGTTACAGATGGTTGTGAGTTGCCATGTGGGTGCTAGGTACTTTATCCCATCCTCTGCAAAACCAACAAGCACTTTTAACTGCTAAATCATTGCTCTAGCCCCCAGCCTATGACATTTTGTCTTTGTTTTTTTAAGTTTACAATTATTTATGCATTCTTTTAAACATGAAATCATTAGCTAAATTATAATTAAATTTTATTTTTCTCTACTTTAAAATATTTTTAGTCCTTTATTATTATTTTATTTTGTTTTTGTTTTTGTTTTTATTTTTTTGAGACAGTGTTTCTCTGTGTAGCCCTGGCTGTCCTAGAATTTGCTCTGTAGAGCAGGCTGGCCTTGAACTCACAGAGATTGCCTACCTCTGCCTCCTGAGTGCTGGGGACAAAGGTGTGCACCACCACTGCCCAGCTTTTTAATCCTTCTTACAACTAATAAGAAATGTTTATAGTTGCTCTGCATCTCAATAGAGTTTGGTAATATAAAACTTTTCTTGCCAAGTAGTGTGTTGCATACCTTTAATTCCAGTATCCAGGGGGCAGAGACACGTGGATGTCTATTAGTTTGAGACAGTCTACATAATGAATGAGTCAGGCCACCCTGGGCTATATAAGAACAGCTTGTCTACAAACAGAACAAAAGCCAAAAGCTTTTTTCTTTCCCTAAATGCAAAATTCATGGTTGGAGTGTTTATTGATCAATTGAAATCCTTGATTAAACTATGAGGATAGTATAGAACACTTCCTTTACCCTTTATCCACATTTGTTAACATGTCTTGCCATATGTGTTCTACCATTCTCTTTCATTTTGCCACATAAAAGGAATTTGCAGCTGTATTTCTACTTTGCTTACTTCTTCACTGTGTTTAATTGGACTAAATACTTTCTCATCCATTACCTGTTTTCTTGGTTGAAGTTGCAATCCAGGATGACGTATTACACTTAGGTTTTGTTTGTTTGTGTCTTTCTAGTCCTTGATCAGGAAGTTTCTTCAATTTCTTCAATCTTCTTTGTCTTTGTTGACATTGACAATTTTTCAAAATAAAAGACAAATGTTTTGTAGGGGGCTCCTCAATTTAGGTGTGTGTATCATTTCCCCATTGTGATATTTTGATAATGTACATTGGCAGGAAGACTACAGAAGTCACATTAAGTGTTTCTGTTGGAATCGCATTCAGAGCTTGCTCATGATACAGGTGTCATGTCAACATTGATTTCTTGGCTAAGTTGTTGGAGTTCTGTTAGATTAACCCACCATTTTCTCTTTGCAGTCAATCACTTTGCTATGAATACTTGGAGACTGTAACTTTTCTGTTTCTTGTCACATATCTTCTAGTATTTTTTTCATCTGTTCATTATTGTGGACTAAATGTTTTTACTATGACAACAAAAGAATGCTTCAAGCCCCATCTTTCTTTACTGAATTCACTAGTTTATATTCTACTTGAAGAAAAAGCTTTTCTCCATTTCTTATATTTAGACACCTAAGTTTTTGTGTTATTTCATTAATAGCCTTTTGCTGTCATAATTATTTTATTCAGTGTGTCTTCTCTATCCTTTAGCATGCTCACCATTCTTTGACAGATATTTAGACTTATTTTAACATTTCTTTTCTTCCTTACTTTCAGGCTCATCTTATATTTTCTACCCCATTGACCATTTCTCTATTTGACTGTGCCACTGGGAGACCGTATTTACAAACTGAGGTGTGGAACTATGGATTTTTTTTTTAATCTTTTGTTATTTCACATTTAATTTCAGAATACAAACATTGTTTCATATTTGCTGAAATTTGCCTTATGTCTTAACATAATCACTACTGTGTCTTATGTGTTTGTAAAGGGTTTGTATATTGTAACTGTTCTATATAAGGGTCTATAAATATCTGTTAAATATATTACCTTGTTGTATAAATCTTCCATGTTCACAGTAAAGTATAGGATACACCTTTTATTGTTTGTGACCCCTTTCTTAAATCTTTTTTTAAAAAACTATTTTATTTGCTATTAATACCGGTACAGCAGGTCCACATTTGTGGAAATGGTATTTTTTTTCAGTTCGTTAATCTAGTCACCTTTTTATTGAGACAGGGTCTCTCTATGTAACCGTGGGTAGCCTGAAACTCACTATGTAGACCAGGCTGGCCTCAAACTCACAGAGATCCACCTGCCTCTGCCTCCAGAGTGCTGAGAGTAAAGGTATACACCACCATGCCTGGCCCCACTCAATATTTTAGATAACATTTTGTTTATTCTTTGTGTCCATGTGTGTGGTAGGGGTATGTGCTATGTGTGTGGGCATGTGTGCTATTGTTTATTTGTAGTGACTGGTGTACAGTGTTAAGGAACATGTTTTCTACCTGGTGGATCCTGAGAATCGAAACCACCTCTTTGTGAAGTTTGATGGTTAGAGCCTTTACCTCCTGATACATCTTGTCCATCCTACCTACACTCTATTTTGTTTGTTGTATTTTTTTAGAAAACATTCTGCCAAAAATATGAATGCAGTGATTTATTTCTGAATTTACCAATAAGATTTATATTTAGCTGTAAGGATAAACTTTTTTTTTCCTTTTTATAATTTTAAAGTCTTTCATATACAATCTGTTGTTTGTAGTTTACCTATAAAGTCTCTCTATATAATATATAATATATATAATATATAATATATACATACACATATTCATATATTCATACATACATATACACTTTTGCTAAACCATTTAGAAGAACTTTCAAACCTAACCGTATTTCATCATTAAATACTTCTTCAAATATCTGAAGAACAAGGGCATTGGTATTACTGCAATATTGCAGTATTTTAATATTTTACACATCAAGTTTTCCTCACAATGCCCTGTGTTGCCTTCATTTGTTTATATCATCATGCGTTACATTTACTTATCATAAATCTTCAGTCTTCTAAATTGTAAAATAACATTTGTCTGTATTCTGATTTTAATTTTTCATGGCATGGGCATTCTTGTGTCTAGATAGTTGTCCTGTGTATGTCTACAATCTGGGCTTGTCTGATTGGTTCATTCTACCATGAATAATTTAGGCAGTTTTAGCCAAAAGACCACCTAGTTGATGCTCTGTCTTTCCTATCACATTGCATGAAGATGTACCAGATGGTAGTTTTATCACAGAGATCTTGATGCTTTTGGTAATTTCATGGATAGCTAGGCAGGCACATTTTTCTTATTCTTTCATATGCAGTTTTAGCCTTAAGGACACACAGAGGATTATAGCTTATATTTAATACCATATTTGACTCTTTGCAGAAGCAGTCAGCATAAAAAGGGGTTCTCATATTTATTCTGCCTTCATGTTTTCCTGCCTCAAATTGTATATTTAGATTGGCTGGCTGTCAGGAGTTTTCTTGTTTTTTGTTTTTGTTTGTCTGTTTTTTAAACAGCCCCATTCACAGTCTCTTTAACACAGTTTTCAAGGAGGTTGGTCATTTTTTTCACTTTTTTGGGTAAACATTTCTTTTTATTTTACTTTGTGTGTGTGTGAGTATTTGGCTTGCATGTGTGTTGATGTACCAATTTCATGCAACATAGCCTTGACTGGCTCAAAACTCCCTATGTACACGAGGCTGATCTGAAACTCATAGCCTGCCTCTGCCTTTTGAGTTCTGAGATTAAAGGCATCTGCCACCATGCCCTGCCCACTCCTTTTCGCTATATATTATATTTTCTTGCATCTCTTAATTTATTATGATTTAGGTCTCAAAACAACTTCATTATATTATACTGCTGTAGATCAGAAGTCTGGTGTAAGTGTCATCTAATTAATCAAAGTTCTGGCCAGCTGCATTCCTATCTAGGGGCTCTAGAAGAGAAGTTGTTTTCTGCTCCTTAAGTTGTTGGCACAATTGGGTTCCTTACAAAGGTAAAAGTAAGATCCCCGTTTTCATGGTGGATGTCTGCTATGGATGTTCCCAGCACTTAGAATCCCTTCATTCATGATCTTTCACTGTCTTCAAAGCCAACTGCAGACTGAGTTCCTCTCACACTTAAAATTTCTCCATTTTCTATTCTCATCCATCTTCTCTCTGACTCAAGGGAGGGAAAGGGCTTCTATGTTTAAATATACATCCAGTCAGAGTATGCCAGCCAGTTAATCCAGAGGAAATTCTTCTGTCTTGAAATCCATAACCCAATTACGTCTGCAGAGCTCTTTTACCTTGTAAATTGATACAGTCACTAGTTCTGGGAATTATGATGTGAACTCCTTTATGCAGCTGTTATTCTGCTTTCCACACGTTCCATTATCACAGCTAACTGTAACCCAATACTGTACATTCCTTTATACATTTCCACACATTCCACTATAGCAGTAACTATAACCCAATGTGTGATCATCCATTCTTTCATTCAACCATCATAAATAGTTTTAAAAACATATATTAAAGTGAACATATGTTATATTACAGACATTGTACCAGGTGCCAATACTCCAAAAAGTAAGATGCCATAAACTGGTTTGGTAAGTTCTGTAGGGATTGGCACATGATGCTGTAAGAGAATGCAAGAGGCCTAAATTAGAAGTACCGGGATTCTTTTGTGTGGATCAGTGTCTGCGCTGGGTCTTAACAAGTAGTCTCAATCGTAAGGTGGCAAATGGTAAAAAGATGTCTTAGTTTTCTGTTTCAGTGATAAAATGCCATAACCAAAAAGCAACATGAGGAAGGGAGGGTTTATTTTGGTTTAAGGTTCCAAAAGGATAGAGTCCATAATGGTGGGGAAGGCGTGTCAGCGGGCAACTGGAGCAAGAGGCTGGCTGATAACATTTTATCCAGACATGTAGGAAGCAGAGAGAGCTAGAAGGGAGTGTGGCAAGACTATTAACAACCCTCAGTGCTCACCCCTAGTTAGTTGCTTTCTCCAGAAAGGCTCTACCTCATAAAGGCTCCATAACATTTCCTGAATTTCAGGAGGCTAGCCCTGGGCTCTCAAGCACCAATCCTGCCCCAGGACCACCCCCCCCCCCCCAATTGCTATGATTACAGGCATGTGCCACGATGCCCATACTGTTTCCTAACAGTACCAACCAAGTGTAGACCAAGTATTCAAATATAGAGTACACTTCTCATTTGAACTGTCGCCACCCCCACAAAATGGAGAATACTTCAAGTAGTGAGACTGCAGTGACCAAAAGTATAGAGCTCAAGACAGCCTGTTTTTTTTTTAGAGGGTACAGCTAATAGGAGCTAAATCTGCAAGTCAGATGACTTGCTGGGATGTAGGGATGAACCTATTGAGTAATGTGAAGCATGAATATGAGGACTTGTGTTCTTTACTAAATAGTTTCCAGATAAATCAACAAGAAATAGAAAGTCATTACAAACTTTTGAGGAAAGCCAAGTTTGGTGGTACACTCCTTTAATCCCAGCGCTTGGAAAGTAGAAGCAGGTGGGCTGCTGTGAGTTCAAGACCAAACTGGTCTACATAGTGGCTAGCCAGGGCTACGTAGTGAAACTCTGCTCAAAAAAACAAAAAAACAAAAAAACAAAACAAAAAAAAACAAAAAACAAAAACAAACAAAAAACCCAAAAGCCAAAAAAACCCCAAGAAACAAACAAACAAACAAAATACAACAACAAAAAAGCAAACCTTTAGGGAGAGTGATATGTTCACATGTATACCCTAATTCCCCAACTTCTGCTTGAAGAAGCCAATATTTGTTCCATCTTTGTATTTATCTTTATTTTGGATTCCAGTATTTGTATTTGCTTGCACAGGTCAGGCATCAAAATAATAGACACACTCTGAAATCTCAGTATCACTAAATTCTACCTGGTTGATTAGGAAAACCAGTAGCATGAACAAAGAACTTTGCTGTTCTTACCACCACCACCCCTTTATAGAAAAGAGATTCTTTTCTCATACAATATATCCTGATTATAGTCTTCCCCTCCATCTACCTCTCTCCATTCCTTCCCTACTCTCTGGATCCAGTCCCTTTCTGTTTCTAATTAGAAAAGAACTGGCTTCTAGGAGTTAACAAAACCTTAATAAAATACAGTAAGAGAAAACAAAAGCTATCATATTGAGGTTGGACAGGACAAATCAACAGAAGGAAAAGAGACCAAGAAAAGGCAAAAAGAATCAGAGATCCTACTTGTTTACACACTCAGGAACCCTATAAAACATTTAAAAAACAATTAAATCCACAATATATATGCAGAAGACCTAGTGCAGACCTCTGCCGGCCCCGAGCTTGCTGTTTCAGTCTCTGAGTTCATATGAGCACTGCTCATGTTGATTCAGAGGGCCCTGTTCTCCTGGTGTCCTCCATCCCCTCTGGCTCTTACCCTCTCTCTGCCTCCTCTTCTGCAGTGTTCCCTGAACTCCGAGGGTGGGATTTGATGGAGACATCTCATTTAGAGCTTAGTGTTTCAAGGTCTCTCAGTCTCTGTAATGTCTGGCTGTGCATCTCTGTATTTGTTCCCATATACTGTAGAAAGAAGCTTCTGGTGATGGGTGAACAAGCACTCGCCTATGAGTATAGGACAACATCATTGGAAGTCGTTTTATCACTTTTTTAAAGATCAGTAGAAGGGTCCTGTGGAAATTCCTAAACAACCCAGGCCGTTGCCAAGACAATAAGTTGTTCTCCACAAACTGGCAGCAAGTCCCCATTCCTGGAGACAACACCCACACCACTCATTGAACATGGAGAGGTCTAGCTGGTGTCTACATAGAACCTCCAGTCCTGTGTTCTAGTATCTTTTGTATGGGAAGGTACTCTTCAGGCTACCAAAGGAGAAATGTATACAGCAACCCAGCCCCAAACCTTTGATCTACAGTCTATTTTGGCTTTAAGATACAGTAGTGCAATCATGGCACAAAGATTGTGGGAGTAACTAGTCAATGTCTGGTTTGACTGAAGAACCACTCTATGAGATAGAACCCTTACCCTATACTGCTTAGCTGACCAAGAAACAGAGACTAGATAGCTCAGGGACCTAGGGTAAAACCAGACAATATGTTTTTCATTTGTTTAAGTACACTGAAATTTGAAGTTGGACTTGGAGACATAGCCATCTCCAGCCCATAAAGTGTGCTGATAACATAAAAAAGGCAGAATTCAGTCTCATCTTTTGCCATCTTTAGATCTTTCAGTTCTATGGCTGGATCAATGCCCTTGTACTTACTAAAAGGGCATCACATCAACAAGAGGCCTTTTAGTATTATGATCTTTACCGCAAAGGAGAGAGTTTGTATTGTCTTTTCACTATTTATGTGAGTTACTGCCCATTAAAAAGACTGGATCCAGGAAACATCCACTTAGCTGGAGTTACCAAGTCTTCCCCCTCTCCCATAGCCCATCCTTTCTCTTCTGGCCCATACTTACCTTCCTCTTCCTTTCCTATGATTCAGAACTCTCAACTGGTCAGAGGATAGTGAAGGACAGAGGAAATGCTCTAAAAGAGATCGTGGGCCTTTGAGGTATTTGGTAACCTTTTCTGGTGCTCACTCATAGATGACATACTCCTTTCTTTTACCATCTAAATGCCTTTCTTAGCTGGTTAGCTCAGCCCAAGGTATAGTCAGCTGAATTTACAGGCCTATTAGAAAGTAATCCTACAGCAAAGTTACAGTCAATATAGTCTTGGGTCCAGCAGCTTATGCTGTAGAGAATCTTCCCAATGTAGTCACTGTGTGTGTGTGTGTGTGTGTGTGTGTGTGTGTGTGTGTGTGTGTGTAAGAGAGAGGGGGGAGGGAGGGAGGGAGAGAGAGAGAGGGAGGGAGGGACGGAGACAGAGACAGAGACAGAGACACAGTGAACTGTGTGTATGCATTGTGTGCCAAGGGAAATGGAGGGCCAGAGGGAGGGGAAAGTCAGCCGGCTGCCTGAATAGAATTCCTATAAGGCCTCCAGCCCTCTAGTTCCTAGTTTCTTAGCCCCTTGCTCAGTAAGTACTTTCTTGGCCTTTTCTAGAGGTTGGAAAGGTTCCAGGACTACATCAATAGGCAGACAGGGAAAGATTTTAGCTGTGCTTTATAATCTATGTCTACCCAGAGGAAAGTGTAGGTGGAGCCAATCAAGCACAAGAGCTGGGGCAATCCCATCAGTAGAAAACCAAGAGGAAGTGCCAGCATATGTCTCCTGACTGGCACATTGCCTGTGCTTATCACAAGAAAAGGGAAGGCACCTTGGTTCCAGTGCTTGGGGCCTCTGTGAGAAAGAAGAGGAAGACTCGATGGTAGGCTTCCACTGGCAGGAACTGCCATGCACAAATGCCTCATCACCATAACCTCTCGTGTGTTCCTGTGAGGAAAGGAACCACCTGGTCCAGCATGCCTGTAGCTCTCAGGATTGGATACATTGCAGATCCTCACAAAAGATATCAGTGTCAATGGTCTCAGTGTCTATGTCACTGGCCCTTGGCTAAGTCCCATTGTTTGGCCTGCATGCTGCTCCTTATGTTGCTGTAGAGCTTCTAGAGTTTCTACTGGTCCTGTGGGCCATGCTGGTATGCAGGCTTCTTTCTGCATACCTCTGACTCACAATGATAGATCTGATTTGGCCTGAGTCTGCTTAGGCTAACTGTCCTTGTTTGCTATCATACCTAATGTCTGGCATTTGGCAGAAAGCAAATATCATTGCTGCCCAGGCCTTTTAGATACTATTTCCTCTGGATGACGAATGGCATTCACTCCTTGCTCTATGCATACCAAGGATATGCACCTCTGTTATGCTTGCTGAAGTGAGAGCCTTTGGAGGTGTTGGGTTTCTTTATAATACTAAGTGTATTAAGGACAATGCTGGTGTTTTCTTCCTTATTCCCAACACTGGGTCTTCATTTGTACCTCCTTGGCAGCTTAGGTCACACTGGGAATGCACAGAGCTTCAGGACAAATTTGAAAGTTGCCCTCCTGGTGCTTTCACACACTATACTGTAGACTGTTTGTATTGAGAAAGAAGCATTCTGTGTGTTTTTTACTGGGAGAAGGGCAACAGTTCAATCTGATGAGACCAAAACCAAGCATAGACAGGAGTCACTCCTGCTTGTCACTGACTGTGGAACGTCTCCTAATCTCTGCTAGTTGTAAGGGTACCACTTGAGCTCTGGGAGATAAGAGGACAGAAAGTAGTACAGGGATCTGGACAAACAAGTAGTGGAATGCGTCCTTTCAATGACACATGTTCCTTTTGAAAAATCATTTAATGTGACCTCTGCATGGTTTTGTGGGTTTTGTCCTACTTTTGAAAGGCACACTAAAGTGTACCTCGTACCCTTTTCTATTTTTTCACTCCAGATTTTTTTTGTGTGTACATTGATACTTTTTCTACTTGAACAAATTACTTTGTCTGATTTGTCCATATTGCCTGTGTACATTGGCATTTATTTGGTATGCACGAGAGTTTTTCACTAGTGTATCAGCCACAATATGTCTAACTCTTTTTTTTTCACTTTGCTTGTTTTCTGTGTTGTTTCTCTGCGCATTATTGGTTTGCAAGTGTTATAGACTTTTTGAAAAACAAAATAAAATATTTAAATATTAGTGCATAAAATAGCACATCATAGGTTAAGCAATAGAGGTCGTTGACAGAAAACATGGCTAGCTTGTATGAATTATTGGGTTGGCTTCATAGTGCCACAAAGACTCCTAAAACATAAATACAAGACCCAGTGTGTCATATTGCAAAATGTTCTATTTGGGAAGAAAATTTAAATCTGTTCAGCAGATTAGTATAACTTACTGATGCTTCCTATGGGATTTTAAGTCTAATTTCTTTTAAATAGCATCTTGCCGTGGAACCCAGGCATACCTGGAACTCACTACAGTATCCAGGTTGATTTCAGACTCCTGATCCTCCTACATTTAACTCCCAAGTGCTAGGATTCCAGTCATGTGTCACCACACCCTGCTTATAATTCATTTTTGAATGTGAAATACTAGATTTTTAAAGAGCTAAAGGTAAATTATTTTAAAATTGTTTATATAACCTCATAATTGTACTGATACATAATTATCAAATATGTCTATTTCATGTTTTATAAATTTAAAGTATAAGCTAATAGTTCTGTCTGAGGTCTGTCTAAAACATATAGACAATGAATTATCATACTTGTTTTAAGAGAGCACAGTTGGCCCTCTATTAAAGGCTCTGAGTCAGTAGATTTTATCAGCCCCAATCCCAGATCCACAATGTTCCTTTGTTGCTGTGGTTGTTCTATGCTATATTAGTAAATCTGTGATCAGTTTGCTTGTAGACTTTTCTTTTATATGACAACTTAAACAATATAACAACTATTTACATATCACTCATATTGTTTTAGACATTATAAGCAATCTGTGATATTTATATATGAGAATGTAAGTATGCACATCATTTATATGAAAATGCAATGGCATTTTATATAAGGGAATTAAGTCTCAACAGAGTTTGGGATCCATTTCCTGGCAGATACTTAGGGAGATAACTTGAAATTTGGTTTTCATCATGATCCAATAGGCTGAGAATATATTTGGATATTTCTGAAAAGAATTGGAAAGACATTCAATACCCTTTATTTGGAGAATTACTGATTACATTATAGAATCTTGTGGTATACTATTATACATATATCCAAAAGATCAGATGAAATCTACATGTATACATATGAGATACTAAGTAATGAAAATATTGCCTAATAATGTGTGATACGTAAACTTAGTTTTAATAGCAAATGGGAAAGCTTACACATTTGTCAATATGTTTATGATAGTTACCAAAATGTGGAGCATGGACTTTAGACTACATCTGTCAGTCTACAGACACTGGGAATAGGGCTGATTGGGAAAAATTACTAAACTTTCTTTCTTTTGTTTTTTTGTTTTTTTTGTTTGTTTGTTTCTTTGTTTGTTTAGACAAAGGGTCTCATTTAGCCCAAGCTGGCTTTGAACTTCTAGTCATCCTGTCTCTCTACTTTCCAAATGATGAGATTACAGCATCACACCCAGCTTCCAATATTGTCTTTATATATTTTATATTTTATCTTTTATTACTATACCTATGTTAAAATAATTTATATAAGACTTTCAAACATGTATATAAAGAAGTAAATCATAAACAAACTTAGAGAAAGTTCATATGCACTCTGGTTACACTAATACACATACAAATATGTATAATGGCTAATTCATTAACTACTTCTAATAACATAGCCAACAGTCTTGTCTTTTAGTACAAAAAAATGGCTTAAACAAGTGGTCAAAGAATAAGCAGGTCCTAGAAGACAGATTGTATGTTGTCAACCACAAACAATGACTGTGCACTCTTTACTGGAAGTTAAACAGTGATTAAATCTGTTGAGATCAAACTAAACATAGAAAGAGGAGCAGCTCATTTCTGTCATAAATCAACTACTGTGGAACTTTTCCTAATCTGTACTAACCATATCATACTCAGTGACATTCAGCAATGGAATCATTAAATAAAACAACATTGTCATATAAAGTAATATTTATGAGACCAATTAAATATTGAGGTATCTCCATTTTTATAAAGAAAGCTCATTAAGTGAGTGGGGCATGGTGGTTCACACCCATGATCCCAGCACTTGGGAAATAGAGACAGGAGGGAAATCTGAAGTTTGGAATTTCATTCTTAGTTCATTCTGTTTGTAGTAGTAAAAATTCTTGGGAGATGGCTCAGTGGGTAAAGTACTTGCTTCATGACTGTGACACCCTGAGTTCAAATCCTCATAAACCAGATAAAACTGGGTGTGGAACCATACATCTGTAGTCCCAGTACTCCTTCGGCAAGATGGGAGGTGAAGTGGGAGAATCTTTGGAAGCTTGTGGGCCAGCTAGCCTGGCATCCTCTCCTGTGAACAACAAAAGACCCTGTATCAGACAAGGTTGAAGGTGAGAACCATCAGTAAGAGATTATCTTCTGACATCCACATGCGTGCCATGAAGCATGTACATTCACACGAATGCATGTGCATATACATATGTGTGTGTGTGTGTGTGTGTGTGTGTGTGTGTGTGCGCGCGCACACACACATATACCCAAAAATACACACAAAAGGACTTGAAGCATTTTAACAGTATCAACATATTTTCATATATGTATTCAGACCTGTGTTTCATTTGTGGAGTTTTTGAAAGTGGCCCTACATGTGAATACGTTGACTTAATTGGTTTTTATAAGTAAAAGTTGCAATCATATTTAATGCCATTTAGCAGAGGAATAATTTAATAGATAATATTGTTATATAGTATAGCATTATGAGACAACTGGAATAGTGAGGTGAGCTGATTTTTATAAAGAAATCTCATTAAGGGTGCTGGGCATGGTGGTACACATCCATAATAATCTCTACACTTGGGAAACAGAAGAGGGCACTTATGAGTTAGAGTCTAGCCATGAGTTGTACAGTGATAGTGAGATGCCATCACAGAAAGAGAAAAACATCTAGAACTTAAAAATTAGTAAAGAAGTATATAAATGGATGATCTCATGGATACTTTAAGCTTAAAATGTAAAATGTTTTTATTGTAACCACTATGTATATGTACATATATTTAAAGGCTTAGACAATAGCAAAGAAGTAATTGATACTGGCGTTTTCATCAGGAGATAGAGGGGAGACTAAAGAATGGTAAAAGCATGGTGACAAGAGGATTGTTAGCTGTGTTGTTTCAATATAAATTTTCTAAAGAATGTAAGAGTTAGTCAAGGGCAATGAAGCAATGCTGGGCCCAGGTGATCGATGATGAATATACAGAAAAGCAAGAGCCACTGAAGTATGCATCCCAGCCATCTTCTGGGAGAATATTGTGTTCAGGGTAGCAGAAATTTCTGATCTAGTTGATGCAAAAGACTTTTACTTGCATCCAAATGCATTAGGTACTAAGCACTTTTAGATTATCAGTGTCCTATGATCTGTTTCTCCCATGACCTCCTTAGAAGGGAATGTCTACATATTGTCTTCTGAACACATGTATCTGGCCTGTATACTTGCATTTCTCATTGTAAATGAACATCCTTTTCTTTTTATATCTTTCAGTCTTATGATGTAATGACTGTGATTTCACCTTCAGAATTTGGATGGGCAAGATCTAGGACTGAAGGCCATGGTGTGCGTGGATCATGCTAAACTCACCAAAGCAAGTAATGCCCTTGAGATGATCCTGCAGAAGCTTGTCATTGCTCTCTTTTGTTGACACCCAGTCTTTGCTGTATTACATTAAAGTTGCATAAATCCATTAGTGTCCAATTAAATTTTGTCTTATGGCAATGTTAGGGCTATATGATTATTATCTACTACATTTTGAAAATTGAAATGTAAATATTCCATAACAATCCTAAATATAAAATATTACTAAAATTTGTCCCCAAATCTGACCTTCCTACAGATGGCCATCTAATCATCACTGTAGTGTTACTGTGGCAAGAGTGGCATGGGTAGTTACAATACTCAAAGAGTTAGGTTGCCAGCAAGCTGGACCGTACATGTTTATGCCATGTATAGCCTTAATATTAATCCTCATGCTGTATGCTACATCTTAACTATTCTCTTGATCAAGATGGTTTACATGTCTGTTTTTCTAATTGCTACTTCCAGAATGGCCAGAATTAAACAATGAATATCCTAATTATAAACATTTATAAGTATTATATGACAAAACACACATAGTATGGGAAAACATTTGTTGAGAGCATTCTTACATTTCACAGAGTGAACAAATTGTGTATTAGTTACTCATGAATTAGGGGTTTAAGGGTTAAGGATGTAGCTGAATGGTAAAGCCCTTGCCTAACATATGCAAGTCCCTAGATGTAATCCTCCAAACTGCCAGGATTAGTGTTTGGGAGGAGTGATTAGAGATGCACAGGAAAATTGTGTATGCACTGTAACAACTGTCAGTCAGAAGTATAAGAAGGAGAATTCTATCTTCTGAATATTAATAAAGGAAAATATATTGTTCTAAATACATAGTAGATCTAAAAGCAACATGTAAACATGCCTATAGAGTCTATGAAACAGTCATATAATTTGTTCAGATAAGTAGTTAACGCTGACATATATTTTTGAAAAAGTGTGAAAGGTGACTGTTTGATTCAGAACACTGAAATTAGTCCCTGGCCTCAGAAACAAGAAATCTAAGAAGCAAAATCCCAAATATACGGTTGTAATTACTTCTGTTCCAGAGTTATGCCAAGCACAGTTAATACATCCTGAGCAAGTACGTTAAAGACACTGTCTTTCATCATAGCACTTTGGAGCTTTACAACGATTGAAGCAGCACAAACATAACAAACAGAAGTCACGGACTTCAGAACGAATGATAACTGCTGGTAGACATGTTATAGGTCTAACGGCTCAATATTCTACAGATGATGTCAGTCTCTAAAATATCCAGTGTACCCTGTCTCCGAGAACGAGGTTCTCAGTTACTTCTGAAGTTCCGTGGTGATCTGAAAATCATAGGAAAACAATGGAACTAGAACAGCCAACACATTTGCAGAATATTTTCTTTTTCCAGATTTGAAAACTACTATAGAAGTACAATGAGCAAAATGGTGTGGGATAGACATATTGATTAATGAGGTATTAATCAGCCTAGAAATAAACTCGTATTTAAAGACAGCTTCTGAAAAGGTACCAAGCAAGAGTAAAGAATGGGGTTTTGAACAAATGGTGCTGTGACTAGTGGGAATTCTTGTGCAAAAGGATGAACTAAATCCCCACTTTACATAACATCCAAAACCTAACGTAAAATATATCAAAGGCATAAATTCAAGGGTTATATATAAAATTCTTGGAAAGAAATGGGAGTAAGTATTTGTGAGTGTGAATTAGCTGTTTTAGAACAAGTGACAATAGAAAAATGTGGGTGATTTTTATATAGTACAGCTCCATATGTTATTTCAGCCTAAAAAAATTACAGTGTGATTTCAAAGAACGCCCTCAGGGAGGAAAGTGGTGGGTTGGAGACTTCTAGCATTTCCAACATCTCTGCTATATTAAAGCAAGGAGTGTGTCTTTCAGGGAGAGTGGGTGGCATGGAAAAGTCCTGAGGTGCAACAGTAGAGGCCTTGTGAAATCTACAAATATTGGATGCTAGGTTTGTAAAAAAAAAAAAAAAAACCCTAAGGGCTGGGTATGGTCATTCATGCTTTAAATTCTGGCACTCTGAAGGCAGAGAGGTGGATTTCTGCAAGTTCTAGGACAGCCAGGACCACATATATAAGGAGAGACCTTGTCTCAAAAAAGGAGCAGGGGGCGTGGGGAGAAAAAAACTTGCATTGGCATTTGATAGCACCCTAGGCAAGAAGGCAAAATGCCCTTCAGTGGGGTTGTAAACGAATGAGGCCCAGGGATCTCCACAGTCCTGGCATTCTGCAAAAATAGAAAGAAATGGGACACTTGTGACCTATGACAAAATCAAACACCGAAGGAGTTTGCTGGACTTAACAGCTTGCTCCGTGGTCCAGTGGCACAGAATCACAAAGAGGGGTCTTACTATCAAACCTAGGGGTCAGAGGAGCTTTTTCAGTTATGAGCCTTCAAGTCCCAACAACTCTTCAGTGGCCGAGACTAAACTGAGTCACTTGGGACCTAGATGCAGGTTCACATATGCAAGGGCAAAAGTCGTCATTTCTTCCATTTTGGAACATCTGAGAGAAGCTCTTGGAAGAGGAACGAGCTCAACTGTGTGGATGTGGGGTAGGTGCTAAGGTGCAAGACAGTCGTGGTGTGGGAAGAGATCCCTCAGCCTGCTTGCCTCCTATGCTGGGTCCCCTGCCCCGGTACAGATTACTTTGGTTTGTTGGCTTCTGTAGTTGTAGTCTCTCATCTCTGGGAAACTTTTGAGGAAACAACTAGTACTTGGGCATTTACCTTGCCTGGAGCACACTGACAGTGATTCTCTACAAGGTACCATATAGGCTCAGCCTGCACAAGTGGCTCAAGGGTGGCTCTAGCACTCTCTGTTAGAGAAATCATGGGCACAGATTCACTCTAGCTGCAGTCATTCTTAGATCACAGACCTGCCAGCAAGGTGAAATGGGGCTCAACCTCAATGCAGCCCTCTGGTTTCAACTCTGCAACTGAGAAAGAAAATGGTTCACTGCCCTCCACCTATTGCTAGTAATTTTAAAAGGAAAAGGCTTATGGTGGAAAATGAAGGCTTTTCATCCTACATCTCAGCAAGGAGAGACTAGTGATTAATTTAAATTATATAATACACACACATATACATGATAACTGTTATCATTAATTTTTCCTCAATTTATGTTTTTCATTATTTATTTATTTGCTTTACATCCTTATCACGGCCCCCCTCCTCCTCCAAGTAGCTCCCTCACACAGTCCTTTCCCCATTCCCTCCTCTCCTCCTCTGAGAAAGGGGGAGGTCCCCTGGGTACCTACCCTGGCACATCAAGTCACTGCAGGACTAGGTGTGTCCTCTCCCACTGAGGCCAGACAATGCAGTCCAGTTAGGAGAACAGGATCCGCAGATAGGGAACGGAGTCTGCCATACATTTTCCATCTTGTCTCTATTTTTTTCTTTACTTCCTTCATTTTCCCTTTATGACTTTGTTACTAATACTTTAAAAATATTTTCATGTTTTTAAAATGGAGTAGAATTTTATCACTTTCTCCTTTCCTCTCTCCAGCCTTTCCTAGCTACCCTCCCCAAACCCCTTCTATGTCGTTGTCCCACCCTCAAGTTGATACCATATTTTCTTTATAATTGTTACACACACACACACACACACACACACACACACACACACGAGAGTATATACAAATATATATAAATACAACCTGTTGAGTCCATTTTGCTGTTTGTTTGTAAATGGTTTTAGGGTTGACCACTTCGCATTGGACAACCAATAAGGGGATCATCCCTGTGAGAGGCTAGTAGTTATCCTTCTTCCAGAAGTTCTTAGTTGTTTCTAGTTCTTTGTCTAGGGCTAGGGTCCTGTGAAACTTTCCCTCTTTCACATTAATATTTCTCTTGATGCTGCCATTGTTCCAATCTTCTTTATTCTCCAGATGCTCAGATGTGAATATACAACATGGAGTAACCACAGAAGCCAGGAAACCATAAAGGGAATATAGACAGGGAGGGGTTTGCTTGAGGTAGGAATAGCAAGATAATAGGAAGTGGGAAATGGAATACTAGGGAGGGAGTCTAACTGGGGAGGAGAGAGAGAAGAAAATAGAGAAAGAGAAGGGGGGATGAGGCACAAACAACAGCAAAGTTGTCTGATAAATCTGTAAGGGATCATGTTATTAAAATTTACCTAAAGTTATACTGACAAGAGTTTCCACAAGAACCACAGACTAACAAAAATTCCCATATTAGGTACAGGAAACTCCAATAATACTGTTACTCTTATTACACTTCAACTTCCTAGCCTACCCTACATTATCCTTGCCCCTTCTTTTCTATCCTTATCGGGGGTGTGTTGTTTTGTCCCACTTGCTCTTTAGTCTTTTCAGTAGTTTGTTTGCTTTGTTGTGTTGTTACTGTAGTATGCTTTCTTCCCCACTGAGTGATACTGAGGCTCGAATGCTACTAATTAAGATGCTCCTTGCAGAAAGCCTTAAGAGGTATCTATGTTAACGTAAACACATATTGCAAAATGGGAACATAGGAAATATAAACTCAAGTTATGAGGCTGGAGAGATGGATCCGAGGTTAAGAGCAGAAGACTGGATGCGGTTCCCAGAAATTACATGTCAACTAATAACTACCTGTAAGTCCAAGTCCAGAGGATCTGATGACGGCCACTTCTAGCCACTGCAGGCACTACTACATGAATGTAGTGCACAGACATACATACAGACGAAAACACCCATATACATAAAATAAAAACAAGTCTTAAAAAGCACAAAACCAACGTATTATCACTCCTTTGGAAAAGTTCAAAGTCACCAAAACAGAGCAATAGCCTAGTAGTCAAACATAAAGGAATAGAGGTTTAATATACAAAATGCCTTTTGAGAAATTCAGAATAGTTACCTCAAAGAAGTTCAGTGAGCTTTAGGAAAATACAGAGAAATAATTCAATGAAATCAGTAAGGCAATAGGTGAGCAACAACAGATATCAAAGTCATAAAAACAGAAAAAAATTAAAGGGAAAAATCGGATGGAAAAAATGTCTAATTGTATCAGACCTGATTAAGTGAAGAACAGGATCTATGATCTAGAGAACAGATTTTTTCTTTGAGGTAACTATTCTGAATTTCTCAAAAGGCAATAGG